>JAVTVY010005149.1:0-39592 GCA_036873755.1 Hanleya hanleyi | reverse complement strand
TACAGCATTCACAACAGGCCTCGCATAAGCCATGCAATTCCAGGCGCTAAGAGTAATGGAATTTCGTTGAAAGGACATGGAAAGTCAGAGGAAATATATGTACAGAGTCCGGGGAAAAATGAGTGGAAAAAGCTAAGTTATTCTCTGAAGTTCAGCGAAATTTGTTGCGGAATAAAAATCCAAACAGCCGTGAAACGTGTTTGCTGGTGACCGAGTTTCGCCAGATTGGAACGAGGTCAGACAGCTCATTTACATATTTTGTGTAGTCCATTGGTTGAACTAAACTCGTGACTGTTTCCCGCTGAATTAATATTCATATTCTGTGACGTGTATTGGTCGAGGTCATAATGTCGACAGCTGATTGGCTCACGCTCTTGACATCTGTACTAATTTACGTATCCAGAACAGTCGCCATTTGAACTGGTCAAATTGCAGTCGCCATTGTTCGTTGGTTTGGAATTTAGCTTTGGGCTAATTTTGCCGATGCCGGGAAAATGCAAATTTAGTGAACATTGGCTGAGACTGGATGCTTATAACTGTGGTTGTCCCGTCACTGTGAGAGGACAGCAACGTTCACGGTGCGTGAAACAAATGTGGATCTGTCCAATATGGGCGATGGTCCTTTACGGAGCCATACAAAAATTACAGGGTACACATTACGCATGGACAGAATAATCAGGGCGGCCAGCACATGAACATACCGGCATTTCTGACTACACCCGAGACAACAACGACAATAAAAGAGACCGCCGTGCTCGCCTGAGCTTCAACTTCTACCTCGAACGGTGAGACGACCAATGCCCTGCACGACCGTGGCCGTATGCCAACATCTGCCGGCGATCATCGCGAGGGTATTTCTGGCTTTCTTTCAACAAATTAGACATTAGAACCGGAAATATTGTGGTGTTTGAAACAAATACAGTCACACTGATATAGATAGATTGTCTTTCAATATGAAGTCAGACATGGACGATGGCTGAGTTACGAATGTCTGATCTGGAACTTGTATGAAAAGCGTTGTTTAGAGGTCACGGAAATTTCAAAAATTGGTCATAGAAAAGTCATGGAATTTTGAACCTCTGAAGGTGCACGAACCCTGTCATAAAAAAATACCTTTCTTCTCTCTAACAGTCATATACACGGTGGCTTGTGCATTGAACGTGATAATTGGGAGATTATCGCAGTAAATTTTATCTTTCCAATTTCTTTTAAAAGTTGCCTTTATCTGCATGGTATCATTTGTTACGGCGAGAAGGATAGTCATTCTCCACGGTCCAGCGACAACCGATCCTATCTGGCTATTATCTGGGGCTGATGCCAGGAAGTCACTGCGCCACAAAGCAATAACAGGATAACCAGCGAGTAATATAGGACCAGCACTTGTTGTCCCATCAGTTTTTTTAGTCAATCTTTCAAATGCAAGAACTCGAAATTGGTACATGATATATAGATCTGAAACTTCAACTTCACACACACATTCTTGAGGTTGTTCTATAACTATATGGCACTTTATGAATTATTATTACGAATATGAATTTTAATATTTTTGAACATTTTTCAATCTTTGGTAAGCTACCTTACAACAAAAGTTATGATTCATATATAGTGCAAGATCACAAAGATGATCTTCGCTTTAGATAGGGAATCGTCCTCAATGCGTTTTTGATACACACAGCTGGTGGGGCTAAGTTTTGTCTAAAAAGCACCAAATTGACCATTTGAATAGATAAAGATAAAGAATAATCAAGACCCACAGACAAACACAACCAGACTTACAGTGGTTCAAACCTGCCGTATTTTGCACTTTTTGGTGCATTTACAGTCGACATTTTCTCTCCAAAATTCTCGTTGCAAAATTATGACACCTTTAACCAAAATCATATTTAGACTTTTTTGTTGGTCAAAATAGCTAAAATTGGTTTTGGTTAAAGGTGTCCTATTTTTGTAAGAAGAGAAAATCCGCCGAAAAGTGCCTAAAAATACGAAAATAAGCCAACTTACCAACTTTAGTGAGCCATAAATCCGTTTTCGTGCATCTGCAGTCCTTCATTATTTCGGGTCTTATAATTCAGCATGAAGGCTGTACAAAATGGTCCATTTCATATCTCTTTGATAAAAGTGAAAGTTTGGCCCTTCAAACCGAACAGCTTGAGGACGATTCCCTATGTCAAGCAAACACCACCATTCTTCCCAAATATGGGACTAATAAACTCCTCTGATGCAAGTAAACCCGACATCAGTACTTTAAGTACTTTGATTATCAGTTGCTTATTGTTTTCTTTTTTTTTCATTTTACTAGCATTGTTTACTCGTAATAGGATGTTGCTTTAGTGGGATTAGGGTCCGTGTAACCTTGCACAGTTCAATTTTTGTTTTTCGTTTTTGGTTTTCCAAAATCAAAAATTGAAATTTAACCGTCAATTTTCAATTTTCGTTTTTTGTTTCTGTAATCTCAAAATCAAAAATTGAAATTTGACCGTCAATTTTCAATTTTCGTTTTTTGTTTTCGTGATCTCAAAATTAAAAATTGAAATTTGACCGTCAATTTTCAATTTTTGATTCTGGGATTACAAAAACAAAAAACGAAAATTGATATTTGGCAGTAAATTTTCAATTTTCGTTTTTCGTTTTGCTTCACGCAAAAATGAAAATCAAATATTGAAAATTGCCTTGACTCAGGTTGAAATCGTCATCGGGAGTCAAAGTAAGAACCGCCGGCTTGGGATACCGACATGCTAATTCAAAATAACCTCGGGGGATGAAATGTTCGAGATTCAAAAACGACTCAAAAACTCACTCGAATCACCAGTAATGTCCAGGTACGCCCTGTGCGAGGATTCACGATTTACCTAGACTTGTGAAGATGCACCAGACAGGTCTGGATAGCTGGCATCCCGCTGTTCTCTTTGGTTATTGGCATTGAGGCCTGAGCCAATCAGAACGCGGTCTTAGATTTCTCAATTCTAAAGAGAAATGTTTAGAGCTCTACAAAAGCGAATAGCATTCATGCACACAACCGCTATTTGTTATTGATTTGAAATATAGTATTCATAAAGATACCAACACAGATTTAATACCAATAAGAGTAAGCATTATGGTGATGGGCCGCGAAATCCGTATATGGCAACCACCATTTCAAACAAGCACACAATCGCCACGTTTGATGCCAGACGTCTGAATGCTTCACCACTTCAGGTCCATGGCAATCTTCATTCTCTATTTTTGGCACCTGGATCTTCGGAGCGTTCAGATGCCCGTCAACGTTCAGCGTCAAAAACGCTTCAACGCTTTAAGTGCGGGTGTCAAACGTTTCAACGCATGGGCACGGGAAGTTCCTTTGGGGGTTATGATCAGGGTACCCACGTATTTATTATACTACTCTACTTTAATGAAACTCCCATGTGTATCAACCCTGTTGTTCTCCATATAATGCTTCACACCTACTGCACGAATGCCTACTCGCTTCAGCACATGCGCAGTTGGCCCATTATAATCTAGCTCGAATGCTTGGCTCCAGAGATCTATAGTGTAGTGAAACTCCCATATCTTTCTCCCTACTGGTTTTCCATATTATGCCCCACACCTGCATAAACAACCCGATTTGCGCTTTCCATACTAATCCGCGGACCGAAAGTGACCATGCGTCAAAGTTAAAAATCAAAAAACGAAAAACGGACAAGTCAAGGCAATTTTCAATATTTGATTTTTATTTTTGCGCGAAGTAAAACGAAAAACGAAAATTGAAAATTGAATGTCAAATTTCCATTTTTGATTTTGAGAAACCGAAAACGAAAAACGAAAATTGAAAATTGATGGTCAAATTTCAATTTTTGATTTTGAGAAACCAAAAACAAAAAAAACGAAAATTGAATTGTGCAAGGTTACACGGACCGATTAGCTACCAATAGGTTCAGAAATATGGTTATCATAGGAACCAAGGCGCCAGCTTTGTAGTTCAGATACTAGTAATAGTTCTATAGATTTTGTTCAGTGAATATGAATAGCACAGATCTGTGTTACTACATATCTTAAATTAATTGGAGTCCAAAAATATAATTTATTGTGCGGATTGTGCTGTTACTTAGCAATACGATAACTTTAAAATACATCAGACATAACTATGAGAATATTCAAGCATGGAGTTAGCCGAATAATATGGTTTATCTTGATGACATCACATGACTTATTTGCATAACATCTCTAAATCATAGATATTGGACTTTAAACATCTGTTTGGATTATTTACATGCGGTGAACAACATTTTACTCTGGATTTTGAGTGTTGCAATTCCCGTGTTAAAGGTGGACTTTGGTCTCCCCTGAATATTTTCTAACAGGGCAGCATATCCTTGCCACTATGGCAGGCTATCTTGGACCTTGGTCATGCGATTGGGAATTGGAGAAAAAAAACCTTCTCAATCCAAGCGCCAGATCTGACAATCAAAACCCCTGCCACTGACATACTCGGAAAATTTATTCTTGTAAGACAGCTTAATATACAATCGTCTAGTCCGTCATTCAATATTCAGCCGTCGTCTATTAAAGAATTCCGCGTCCATAATCCAAAGATTTAATTCATATCCTAGCATTAGCACCAAATTAATAGAATAAATCATAGTATACATAAAACTATGCTAGTTCCATACAAGAGAGAAGCGGTCAACAGGTTTCAATGATGCCAGCAAGACATCATCAATGATGCCAGCAAGACATCATGATGTTCCAAAAATATCAGTATCCATATGATATGTAATCCATATGATTTTCGTTTTAAAAGTGAGCTGTCAGAAAAGACGTCTCCATATAGAGGTACCCACTTACGACTTAGCAGATGAGCCACGCATATCTACCTAGCTCATGGCGATCAATTGTTCAAGCAATTAACTTTCGCTAAACCCTTTAAGAAATAATATTAAAAATTCATTAGTTTGAAACTGGTTTACTAGCTTATTTATTACCATGTTATGTTAAACCTAGAGTGAAATCTGAATGCAACGATGCAGAAGTATTAAAACAAGCGTGCCTCATTTTTTTCAAAATTTATCTCCATTTCAAAGTTATTATTTCCATTAGCTGAAGGGGTAGCATTTTTCAGATTTATTGATATCGGGTTGTCACAGGGCTCGTGGAAACTTTGGCATAAGGTATGATAACACCTGCTTAAATGCGTAGCGCCATAGATCGTTCATGTCACGATCATACCTTTGTCATCAGTTTGTCTCATTTTTTTCATTAAACATAGGATCCCACTCGACAATATTACCTTGTCAAGTTAAAGTGAAACTGATTGAAATCGTTACATTTGTCCTATGGCATAGACAATGCTGCTTGACGAAAACGTTTTTGTATTTTCAATAACCCTTTTAGATTCCAAAAGAGGCGCGACTGCCGTGACTGAACAGTGAATGTTGAACTTGCTCGACGTCAAACTTGATTATATTTAGATATTTACATATAATTTGTTGAATGAGTCAATGATTTTTACTGGATTAAATCTGGATTGTTGGGTAGTGTAATATTTTTCCGTTACTGGACACATCACGCCTTGTTTCCAGTAAGCTTGCATATGATATAGATGAAAATCCCAGTGCGGAGCGGTTTATTTATTTTGAGGATATATATGAACTGACGTAAAATAGCACTCACGGTGGTATCACAATTGGATAGCATGGCGCTGAAAACTCCACATACGTAGTATAACTGGCATTCGGTGGACAATGGTAATCCTCCAAGAATGTCTGCGTTTATATTCAGATGGTTTTGTTCCAATTAATATGTCAACATCAGTTTCCATGTCCGGAAACCTATTGGAAGCTGGCTTGGAAAATGAAACGTTTAATATTGTTTCCAATATATTTCCGGTGAATTTCCAAAATATGAAATTGAGCTCATCACGAAGTGCATCAAAGCCGCTCTGATTAGAGAACAAGACACCGATAAACAAAGGGCTATTTTCTTGAACGGAAGTGGGAGGCAACATGAGATAACAATCCAACGTGGTGGGGGAAATGTTGCTGGTGTTCTGACAATCAGTCACATGACCCCACATGCCGATGTTCTGATTGCTTTCAACCCAAAGATAACCAAGAGTGATTCCTCTGATGCTCTCTATCTTAGCCAGGCTTTTCGAGACTGTTCATGTGAACACCTTGGCAGGGAATGGCCATGCGGCCAGTATCACCGACTCAAGGTAGAATAGCTATTCAGTAACAGACTTCAAAGCTGAAAATTGACAAACGTGACATTTGTTCACACATTTAAGCCTTTCCCTGCCCATCCTTGGTTCGATTTTGGACATATCGTTCAAGTAAGGCGAAGTGACGTGAATTTATGGGATTTCCAAGAGTGGGGAATTCCTAACATGTCAATTCACGTTGAAAAGCGGTATATAGTCTTACATGAACTTTATTCTCGAGTTTGAATTAATTGAGACATTACTAAATAAAAAAACTGGACCATATCCCTCTCGATTATCGAGAATCTGGACAGCGCTGTACATAATCAATGGGCATTAAGCGTCTAATAATATGTCGAAAACATATAACATTATTAAATCGCCATTCCACCAGGCAATGATATTGTCGTATTGTGGCAGGCACAACTAAATGTCGCACTTACACTCACATCTGGATAGCTATCGATGTTGATATGTTTGGCTCTTACAAACACTGTATGTGTATTAAAGAAAGGTACATTTCCTGGCAATAATTCCTTAGATTATTGGCCACATCGAGACTACGAAAATGATAAAATCAATTAAAGGAGATCATCTGAATAAACGCAAGGTACTGTTTGTCGTTCGTTCACCTCCTCCCGCTCTGAATACTAATCATCAAGTCTTCAAGTACAACATGCTTTAGTCATCCGCTGTCCGGTTGCTATCGACCACCCTTGCGTGACCTCCATTTAAATCTATGTATACATGTGGGTAGAAACCAGTTGCTTGAAAGTTCATAGAAACTACAACAGTTTTTGGGAACTTTGGAAATACACTTTTTGTTAACTATTTCAATTGCCAGTATTTGCGCATCATATCAGCAACTGAGCTCTTCTCTTTGCGATGATATTGCGACTATCCGCAATTTGACTGGATTTGGAGAGATAACAGTGCCATTGGTCCAATATAGCCACACTTCAGGGGATTTTCACATATCTAAAACTACAGCAGCAAAAATACTATTATCATCCGAATCCAATGACAGCTGGGGATTAACCTAGTGGACATGATAGGACATCACGTCAAGATTCTAAAGAATGCTGTTGTTCGGATTTTGCACCCTGAGTCACGTGACCTCGGGATATGTATGTTCGGGATAGGCGATATTCAACGAGTGTGGTGCACGAATGAAATATCGTCTGTGAAGTGCTGAATCCTGATGTCTCACTCAAATCGGGAAATACCCGGAGAGAACCACCGCCCATCGGCAAGTAACTGACAAACTTTCACACATGGACCAGCTGGGCTCGAACCCGTGCCGGTTCAGCGGTGTGAGGCTAGCGGTCACAAGCAAAGCGCCTTAGACCACTCGGCCACCGAGGGTCCCCTTAAAAAAAGAATAGATGTAAGATGCTAATCCCAAAATCCAATTCTTGAATGTACGTCTGCATGTGGGTAGATGCCAGTTATTTTCAAATGTGACAGAAGCTGTCAAACATTTGCAATGATTTTGTATAGACACCATTTAGTGCACACTACAGCTGATGATTGTCTAATCGCACGCACTGGTGAACGATTCAGGATTGTACATGCAACCGTATCTTCGCCAGAGCAATATGCGAATAAAGCTTCATTCAAGTTCATTTTGTAATTTTTCACATTTTACACTGAATATCGCATCAGGATATGTATCCTGGGACAGGCGATAACCCTCGTGTAATATCGATTTGGAGGTGCTGACAAATCCTGAAAGCGTGCAATAACTGTTTTGTTATACCGAATGTTTCTGCAATAATCTTGAATGATACAGGTTTTTTTTGTAATAACCAAATATTATCAACAACAATAACAATCTGCAACAACAAAAATCAGTGAATTTTCGACGGAATTTACCGTTATTCGTAAAGATTTGAGTTTTTGTCTTTGGTCGTAGGACCAGTTGATCAAATAATGAATTAATTCTTCCCACACGTTCGGAAGAGTCTATTCTATGCACAACTATCTCCGAATGTCGCACACACAGTTGCCCGAATTCATTTGGTTGGACTATATTCTTGAAGCGACGTGTATTCGAGCATGGACATAAGGCAGTTGCGAGTGAAATCGTGTGATATTGCATTGGGATCTTGTGATGCTGCCTGGAGGAGCAAGTGATATTCTGCTATCGCATAGAGATTTTCGGTTATTACATATAACATAATGTTTCCATCGATGATGCTTTCCATATCGGGAATCAGATTGAATTACAGTCAATCAGAAGAGATAACTTTAGTAAGATAAATACGATAATAATTGTTTTATTAGCAATATCCAGTTTCATGAATTACAGCTTAAAGATGCTCAGCACCTGAATACGGTGGGTGCGCCATGCACATGTGAGGGTCTGAATTTCATCTCCGTTCGCATCATGGAGTAATCCTGAATCCATGGTCGCCACTGTAGTCCCCTACCCTGAAATTGCAATATTTTAATGTCATAATACGATTGAGATGATAAATGAGTTAGCATAAAAGATCCGAGATCTTGTTCATCGTGATGGGATTCTGTCTTCTCCCACTTGACTACTTTTTTTTAGCAAACTTGCACTGACGAAAGTAAACAAAAATCTTAAATTCCAGTCTACCGAATACAGATGGCACTGTATAATCTCGAGCATAAGACGAGGCTATACGGAATTTTCGCTAAGGGAGATTTTCGAACTTGATTAAAAATGCCTATATATGCCGTTGACAGTCCCATATCTTGTATATCGAAAATATGTCTGGAGGTAGGATAGTAGTAGAATGTCTGGGAAAAAAGTGATCAATCTCTTCGCGATATGATTCTGTCTTACATGTATTTTGTATGATAAATTGGCGAGCTGACGTTTTAATATGAAGATTGATCACTCTGCGTCGAGCTAAACGATGTATGTGAACACCACCTGAATTATTCAAAACAAGAGATTAATGGATGTGGATGCTCAGATTATCGTTATTCAAATGCACACGAAAGAAAAAAAGTTGCATTACATACGGCACTTATAAATCCACTTGGATTATAGACTCCGTTTAGATTTGCAGAGAAGCAGTCAGCAAACCACCAGCCTGAGTGGAATTCTTTGGCACAATGTCTGAGGAAACTGATGTCGTTATCTACATCCGGTGTAGAGAATTGCTGGTTGTTATGGAACTCGTTAACACTGAAAATATACGAATTATAATTATTATTAATATCATTTGTTGGCTGCAAACTCAGCCACATCATAACGCGTCTCTCTTGTGAAACGACTCGGTCCATTCAACCAGGCGATCCAGCTCACCAGTGTGGCTCCTCGGTCCATGGTTGTCGGTACTAGATGAAAATGGTCCAGACCCCCCCGTCCAGGCCGACTCTGATGATGGGTCATTTATATATGCGTTGACGGTTTCATTCATTTCACTCATTGTTTGACTTAATACGCATTACATTATATTCTTCAAACCAAAACGGTGTTGTATTCTTGTAACAATCAACCATTTTCCAACTCTTCACACACCAGCCATAGTTAGATTGTACTGGTTCATGCAGCGAACGACCTTGAAGCATCTATAGGGCAACATTCTCATGTTCTGTGATTGTATAGCACCTACTTTGAGGTATACTCTCTGATTGTACTGGCGTTAAAACGCGTTTTTGTGCAATGTGTCTCGCCCAATCAACATCGTCCGTTCCTCAACGGAGCGGGATGGCTCAGGATGCCACCGCTGATCGAGACGTTGCATCAGGTGCTTCGATTCAAATAGTGTACATCTATGCATCATTCTCCCATAAGATACAATGAATGCATTTTCCATCTCTTCCATATGCATGTCGATCAAACTTGAGCGTTTTATTGCTCATTGCAGTCAGTGTTTCGGAGGTTACAAACTCTGACAATGGACGAATATAGGGTACACTACCTCCAGGGCAATGTCGATCAGAGGTCAAAGGTCAATGTGGTCAAAACGTTGGAAATCGTTGAAACTAATTTTTTTGTGGGGGGGGGGGGTACATTAGGGAAAGACGTGTGTCGCGTAACAAAATTGAAGTCGATGTGACCCTAAACTCAGGAAATCGCAAAAAACACCTTTCTGCCGAGTTGATACATTTGGGACGGTGCGTTGAGTTCCAAAATATAGAGCGAACATCAGGAAATAAGCGAATAACTCCAATTCAAGGCTGTGAAATTTGACCAAATTTATTGTGTAACGCCAAGCCATGGTAAGCAAGAAACCTATTTTCTTAGATGGGTTCTCCCCATCTCCAGTTAGCTTTTAAGCCAGCGGGTTAAATGTTACTGAACTAACAAACCAGGCAATATTGTACTTTGGTTAAGATTAATTGTTCCTCCTAAATTAAAATCTGTTAGTGGATGAGTGTTGCGAGTGCGGGCGTATAATGAAACCAATATTGGCTCTTGCGTAGCTTGTGAAACATATTTCTCTATCTTGTTGTAACCAGGGGAGAACCTCTCCAGAATCCTCGTATTCGAAATAGAGACGTAAAACTTTAATTCTCTCCCTGTGTTCTCTCTCTCTCTCTCTCTCTCTCTCTCTCTCTTCCCCTCTCTCTCCGTGCATTGATCCATATCAAATTTGCTAATTTTTAGTTTCTAAATTGCCACTAAAATGGGTTATAATACGAGCATCCATACATTTAAACAGTCCGTAGCAAAACTGAAAGAAATCAGATAAGCAATGATATATGATATGATCGATTATTCGATGCTACACATGTAGCGGCATTAATGCAAAATGGGACGTGGAACAGTATATTTTGATGTTAGCTAGAAACACGATGCTTGCTCGTGTATGACTGTTTCAATTTGCACAGAATAACGCCTACAAATTTTCATAATAGTGCTACTTCATGACGCTATCACTTAGCTCATTTTAACGGGATCGTGCGCATATCGAACATAATCCAAATCGAAATAAAATAATTTTGCGTTACCCTAATCCCGTAATAAGCGCATCTCCAGCAGATCCACTGTATTCGGCTACTGACAGTCTATAATGGTCCGTGCTTGCCCCAACCATGAAGAAGTCATACTCAGCGTATCGATGGTCGTGACCCCAGTCACATAAGTCAATCCTTAGTCGCTGCTTCTCGTCCTTTGTGAATTGGTGTAATCGATCGTTGCCTGGAATAACAATCTCAGGCGAATAACATCTAAAAAAGAATATGCTCAGATAGTCGTGAAAACTATATCATAAGTCATTCAGTTGATTCAAATTACGTGCTTGAATCCCCATAGTGCTTAGCTCAGTCTTCTTATGGAATATTAGTCTCTCTCTTTCCTTGCATTATGATTATTCGACCACGAGAGTGTCGTCTCAATTGCAATTACTGGACCCCAATTTTAGGTATAGTTCGGTGTTTCTGTATATCGTTATTTTCATAATATATAAGCATGTTATGACTGTCATGAAAATCTTACCCATCCAAAACTCATCAGCGAGATTCCCAAATCCTGCCTGATACTGGGAATATAACCTATCAAAATCTACTCCCTGATACCGAAAACGTCTGAAAGGAGAAACAGAAATGAATATACTGCTGAGGTAATATGATATGACAGTGGTCAATAGAGCTATGATGAAAACAGGGTTGTACATGGATGTGTACAAGCGATATGGCTTATGTAAATAAAATATGATCAGTGAAAAATCAACAAACACAGATGTCTCGGCTGATTCATGCAACCACGCGTTTATGATGACTGATAAACAAAGCCCCGAACATGGTCCTGGTTCCTGCAGCTGCATTTTTAACATAAGTATCTGTAACGTTAGTTAACAGTCTGATAGTTGTTGCCTTTAGTCAAAACTGTTCTTGATGGACTGTCTGATATAGTCGTCCCTCAATTTAGGAGAGCCTGGCAGTTATCTCCTGTTTCTTGACAGTCTGTATAGTTTAACCAGTCTCTCAATTTAAGAGGGCCTGACAGATTATAAACTTTCCGGTACCATTTGTAAAAAACTATTCTTGATGGACTGTCTGATATAGTCAATCCCTCAATTTAGGAGAGTATGACAGGTATTCCCTTAGTCAGCCTGTTTCTTGAAGGCTGTATAGTGTAGCCAGTCTCTCAATTAAAGAGGGGCTGCCAGATTATAAAACTGAGCGAGCCCTTAATTTATGACGGGATGGGGATGCTTTCCAGGTTGGGGGGAAAGGTAGACTCCAGAGCGAGTCGGATTGGTGCCAAAATTGGACCAGTTCTATCAGACTCCTTCGGGTCTTCTCGGGGGAAATTAGAGGTTTGCTGATAATCGACCTGAGGGTGGGGGATAGAGATCAGCTTCTTTGATCTGGGGTTGGGTACATCATTGTCGGACAAAATTTTACGCAGATTGTTCCTAGGTTATGTCCGGTTTTTAGCCCAGTTCAAAGCAGTGAAAGTTTTAGGCACAGTTCCATATTTTTATGGAATATTTTTTATCATTAGGAACACAACGGGAGTTTTAGACTGTCAGTCGCTGTTATGCCCTTTCCGCAAAAAGAAAAAGGGAGAAGGGTGCAGTGAGAACATGTTTTCTGACTGTTTCTCCTAATAGGCTATTAACGAGTATAGTCGTAGATTAATGTAGGAGGGACCATAGTTCTCTATTAGAGTGGTCTCCTATTGATAGAGATCGCTGATTGGAGATTTTTTAGCCAATGAGAGGAAATAGCGGGCTTGGAAAAGGAGCCAGACAAGATACGGACTTGGACTGGAACGAACGTGAAAGACAGTTTCTCATGGAGAATAACCAGAAGGTAGGCCTGTCCATTGCACTGGCTAAAACCTCTGTATGTGTTGTTACTACATATCTACATGTATATTAGTGATCTGCATTGTACTGTTTTGAATGGTCATGTGAAGTAGCAGATATCCTGATGTCTTGTCATGTGATCGTGCAACATTTCATCGTTCTCATACGGAATTACTTCAACAACAAGTTCTAAAATTGTCCTAGTATGGATCAAGGAATCTTTCAATATTAAAGGATACCAAATTATTGAGTGGATGGTAGCAAATTCACTTACGTCACGCATTCACATAAGGGAGGAGGAGGGAATTTGGCTTAATGTCACACTCAAGTTTGTTTCACTCATATGGTGACAGTCAGTTTTATTGGTGGAGGAAGCCGGAGTACCCGGAGAGAACCACCGCCCGTCGGCAAGTAACTGACAAACTTTCACACATGGACCAACTGGGCTCGAACCCGTGCCGGTTCAGCGGTGTGAGGCTAGCGGTCACCAGCGAAGCGCCTTAGACCACTCGGCCACCGAGGGCCCCCGCATTCACATAACTAGCACCTGATGGTTATATTTTAAACCATCTCGCTACCTGTTTGGACCGCGACACATGTGTTCAGCCATCTGACCAGAACAAGAATCTCCAAACTCTAGGTGAACATGTAATATTGCATAGGAGACATGTTCGAAAACAAAATGTCGGATTATATTTACTTTTGGAAGACGATCCAGCCGCCACCGTCTGTTGTCATGTCGCAGCGTACGTCAACGCCGGTCCCATTAGGTAACTGTACATTGTAAATACCATCAGTTGTGATGTTATATAGGTGCCGCAGATCCCAACAATCTCGTGCTGGTGGTAAGGCGGTCGATGGTGTAGGTGGATTTGCCGTCGTATTGGACGGAACTTGAAAATGCAAACAGTTATGACTATTACGTACCAAACTGATTGAGCGAGGTCTAGTTGTAAAAAAAAAACACGATACTGCCCGGTATATGAGTACTGACTAGTATATTCGAATATGTGATAATTTTAACTGTTGTTTAAATCGTGTCCGTTAATAGATCCCTGTTAAATCAATACAAAAAGGTTTGCAAGATTAACATGTTGGGCAGGAAACCATCAACTATTAAACTTCCACAAATTTGGAATTACTTTCATTGAAATCGCAAGCATAGCAAAGAGGAAAAAAATCAACTAACTTGTCGTTGGTGCCGCAGTCGTGATCTCCTGTTTTAAACAAAACGAACAAAAACAGTAACATGGTACCATCTCATATGAAACAGATCTGCATAGCAAGTGACATAGAAAATAATACTCAGTGACGAGTTAAAACCTTGTCAAGATGATCAAGAGATCGGAGAGAATAAAGTGGCTCGGTTCACACTCGTAATGCTACAATCACAAAGCCAGACCAAAAAATAATTCAAGATAAAATCAACGGTGATGTTAACTTTAATTGGCCTGGGAAAGGCCGGAAATAGGATCAAAACAAGGAACAGCGGTGGGGGGTGTGGGGGGCCTAATCGTGTATTTGCGCCTGATCGTGTCAGCGCCAAATCGTGTAACAAAATTGCGCCTAATATCGTGTTGCGCCTAATCGTGTAGGAAATTTGCGGTTAATGGTGGAACTGCGCCTAATCGTGTACGAAATTTGCGCTTAATTGTGGAACTGCGCCTAATCGTGTACGGAATTTGCGCCTATTTGTGTAAATGCGCCTAATCGTGTAAGGAGGTTGCGTCTAATCATGTAACTGCTCCTAATCATTTGAACGATCTTGCGCCTAATTTTGCGTTGCGCCTAATCGTGTAGAAAAATTGCTCCTAATTGTGGAACTGCGCCTAATCGTGTAGGAGATTTGCTCCTAATTGTGGAAATGCGTCTATTCGTGTGAGAAATATGCTCCTAATTGTGGAACTGCGCCTAATCGTGGAAATCATTTTGCGCCTAATTATGCGTTGCGCCTAATCGTGTAGAAAATTTGCGTCTAACTGTGGAAATGCGCCTAATTGTGTATAGAAGCTGCGCCTAAACGTGCACAACGTGAAGACATAAGTAATATGTAAAGGACGGATAAAGTCAACTTGACCTTTCGTGATTTTTGGGGAGGTCGCGGGGAGATCACGTAATCAAGAGGTCACGGTCACTATAGTTCCGGGACTTCCGGTCACGTATTCCTCCGCGGTGATGCGGTCTAGCGATGATGCGATCGCGGAAAAAAGCCTCCGTGGATAGAAAGTAGTCCCAAATACGCGGAGAGCCGGGAGAAATTCTCCGGGAATCGTCGACAATCTTCGGGACATTCTGGGGGCCAGAGGAGCCCCTAGGGGACCGATTGGGTCGAGTGAGGTGTCAAAGTGGAGCGCTCGTCCAGGGCGGTGAAGTAATGGGTTGGTGCATGTAAATTGAGGATTTGTCCCGAAAATATAAAAAGCAGAACTCGGACTTTACCCCTAAAATAGGGGAAAACTCCTATCAACCAGGTCCAAAAGGGTTTATATCGGTGTCCGGCATATCGGGCCTACCTATCAAGTCATGGATGGGTGTATGAAAAACTGAGGACTCCGAAAATATAAAATGCGGAACATGGAACACTTTACCTCAACAATAGGAGAATGAATCGAACATTTGCATCTATACTGAAAAATGGCTGTATAGGGTATGGGGGTGGTCATTTTTGTGGATTCCACTGTGGGTTGTGGGGCCTTGTTCTCTTCGTCTCACCACGTAAAATACGATGGGAAGGATCTAGGAGCTAAGCGGTGAAATTTTTCGAAATGTCCCGGTACTGGGTAGGTCTGTATATAGGCCCATACTGGCTCAGTGGATAGGTCCATACTGGGAAACATCCTGGACATTGCGATATGGGTTGTGGGATCTTGTTTTTCACGTCTCACCACGATGGGCGGGGTCCCGAAGCTAAGCGGTGAAATTTTTCGAAAAGTTCACGGAAATCTGGATAGGCCCATTGATCTACTGGCTCAGTGGATAGGTCCATACTGGGCAAATCACACATGTTCATTGCGATACGGGTTGCGGGATCTTGTTTTTCACATCTCACCACATAGAGCACGATAGCACGATGGGCGGAGTCCCGAAGCTAAGAGGTGAAATTTTTCGAAAAGTTCACGGAGGTCTGGATAGGCCCATAGGCCTACTGGCTCAATGGATAGGTCCATACTGGGCAATTCACACATGATCATTGCGATTTGGGTTGCGGGATCTTGTTTTTCACGTCTAACCACGTAGAACACGATGAGAGGGGTCGCGAAGTTAAGCGGTGAAATATTTTTGAACGGTCCAGGTACCGGGTAGTCTGCATATTGGCCCATACTGGCTCAGTGGATAGGTCTATACTGGGAAATTTACTCCTGGACATTGCGATATAGGTTATGGGTTGTTTTTCGCGTCTCACAACGTAGAACACGATGGGCGGGGTCCCGAAGCTAAGCGGTGAAATTTTTTGAAAAGTTCACGGAGATCTGGATAGTCCCATAGGCCTACTAGCTCAGTGGATAGGTCCATACTGGGCAATTCACACATGCTCATTGCGATTTGGGTTGTGGGATCTTGTTTTTCACGTATAACCACGTAGAACACGATGGGACGGGTCTCGAAGTTAAGCGGGGATTTTTTTTTGAAAGGTCCAGGTACCGGGTAGGTCTGTATATTGGCCCATACTTGCTCAGTTGATAGATCCATACTGGGAAATATACTCCCGGACATTGCGATATAGGTTGTGGGATCTTGTTTTTCACGTCTCATCACGTAGAACACGATGGGCGGTGTCCCGTAGCTAAGCGGTGAAATGTTTTGAAAAAGATACTGCGCGCATGCGTAGTGGGCAAATAGTGCTGGGTGGACGTTTGGGGTCTAGGTGAGCCCCTAGTGGTCCGATGGTGTCGTATGAGGTCTTACTGTCAAGCTCTCGTGGAGGAGCATCCGACTGGACTAATGTATCGTCCGCTTTCATTATTCTGCGCCTGCGCAGTCTGGTAGTAGTATAGAAAACAGACATTCTGAGGGTGCGTTAAAGTGTGTTTGGGGTAAAGATGGACCACTTTTGGTCCAAATGGGTCGTGGGAGGTGTCAAAGTGAAGCTTTTGTAGGGTAGTCAGAATGGCGTGTTTTTTTTTATTGCAAGTCGCGTCAATCTGCACATGCGCAGTTGGGTGTAGTGAGTAAAGTGGTCATTTTGGGGGTGCGTGGGGTTGTGTTTGGGGTAGAGAGGGACCATCCTTGGTCCGAATGCGTCGTGTGGGGTGTCATTTTGTAGCTGTCGGTATGTAGACCACCATCTGAGGTATGTCCACGTGATCTGTGACGTCATTGGAGATGTCATCAGTAGAAGTATTAGCGAAAGCGGACATTTTGGGGTGTGTAGGAAAGCATTTGGGGTAGAGATGGACCATCCGTGGTCCGAATGGATCATGTGAGGAGTATCAACGTCTGCTGAACGCTTCAACGCCCTGATGAATTAGCCCTGAAGCTCTGATTTTCAAGATAGTCCATGAAATTGACACCTAATTCATCGAAATGCGGTGACGCCCGTCAACGCCTGTCGTTACGCCTGAACGCCCATGATGTAGACCGGTGAGAGAAAAACAGGAACAAAATGATGACAAATCAATCATTTTATTATCGCCTCTAGTATATCAGACCCTAGCTGGTGGAACTGCGTTGGGTATACAAGTAGCCTCAAGTAATCAGAGGCCACCATTTGGCTCTGCATCTGTCATATTCTTTCTTGCCCGTTAGATGTATTCTCGGCTGCTCTTGTCCAATCAGAAGTCGCCATTTCAGAAAGTTCCATCTTCGGCCATGTTCGCTCTGTTCCTTTTTTTTGTAATCGTCGTCGGGCAGGCCAGGATACCGTTGAGGCAACATATCCTCAAATAGTTGTTTGCGCATTCTGAGTATCTATCAGTGCATGGGTGAATACATTCATCCGATGGGGTGGTCGGTCAGCTTGGTAACGAAAAACGTGACATTGGTCAGCCTCTCTACGACCCATTGGGTGTTGGCGCGTTGTTGTTGGGCCCATTCCGACACATCAAATTGGTCCACTTGGTCAGGCACGGTCTCTAGCGATGCCCTATCCGTGATGGTAAAGGGTAGGTCAAATACCCGGATGTTACTGCTCGAGTAAAATTATCGGACTTGGTCTGTCTCATTATGCTGCAGCACATACCCAAACGCCAGATTCAACTTGAAGGCCGTCGTTTGATCGTTGAAGTAGGCTTCCACGTACTTGAAGAGCCGAGACAGGTCCTCTAACCGGATATTGTAGATGTCTAGTAGCAGGCGATGACGGTGGAAACATCGACGGATCATGAACCAATGGTCGCTGTAAATGTCACTTAATGCATAGACGTCCGGTAAGAGATCACTGGGGGCATTCACTGGATCTTCCTGGAAATGCTCGATGTCTTCAGGCGTATGTGGAACAGTATCACCGGTGTCCGGCTGGATATATAGGCCCTCCTCGACTGTAGACACAAGCAAACTGGACATGGGTATTGTATAATACAGGACAAATTTTGTACAATACAGGACAGATGTGGTATAATGCATGAGAGATATGATATTTTAGAGAACAAATATTGTATAATACAGCACAGATTTAGTATAATGCAAGACAGATATGGTATAATACAGGAAAGATATGGTATAATGCATGACAGATATGGTATAATAGAGGACAAATATTGTATAATACAGAACACATATTGTATAGTACAGGACATATATGGTACAATACATGACATGGTATAATACAGCACAGATAAGGTATAATATAGGAAAGATATTGTATAATACAGGACAGATATTGTATAATACAGCACATATATGGTATAATACAGGACAGATATTGTATAATACTGGACAGATATGGTATAATGCAGGACAGATTTGGTATAATACTGGACAGACATTGTATAATACAGGACAGATATTGTATAATATATCACAGATATAATATAATACAACACAGATATGGTATAATACAGGACATATTTTGTATAATACAGGACAAATATTATATAATACAGGACAGATATTGAATAATACAGGACAGATATTGTATAATACTGAACATATATGGTATAATACATGGCATATATTGTATAATACAGCAAAGATATGGTATAATACAGGGCAGATATTGTATAATAGAGGGCAAATATGGTGTAATACAGGGCATATATTGTATAATATAGGAAATATATTGTATAACGCAATGCTAGAGATGTCACAATAGCGCACCCGAGTGTACAGGGCAGCGATGAGCTGATTGTTGGGAAGAACAACGTAGGACAGTTCTTGCGGGCTGCGGGCTTATGAAAGAGGCGGTAGGTGGGAATGTTCAGCATTTTCTGATACGCAGCCGAAATGTTCTCTTGTTTGACCTGCCTGAAGCCATTTAGTGGCCCCGAAGATTTCCGACGGCACGAGTCCTCCATCCACAAGGGCGCATCGTATACTTGTATAACCTGCGCACGATCATAGGGAAGATGCTTTACGGCGCCACGAACGCTCACTCTACGAGGACGCGACGGAACAACATAATGAATCTGGTCAAGTCTTCAAACGGCTCAATCAGTTAAGACGGCATCTGCGTTTGATTCATTGTCCATCACCACGGCATGGGCGACCACTTTCCACTGAAGAGGAGCCCAGGAAGGTCACTCCCACTGAAGAGGAGCCCAGGAAGGTCACTCCCACTGAAGAGGAGCCCAGGAAGATGAAACATACGGAGACACCACACACCCAACACTTGCCGAGCACCGAGCCCATGCCCAGTTTGCTTGTGCCTATAGTCGAAGCAGGCCTAGATATCAAGCAGGACACCGGTGACTGACGACTGACGACTTCGAGCATTTCCAGGAAGATCTAGTGGATGCCCCCAGTGAACTCTTACCGGACGCCCATCCATTAAGTGACATCTACAGGGACCATTGGTTCATGATCCGACGATGTTTCCACCGTCATCGCCTGCTACTAGACATCTATAATTTCCGATTAGAGTCTCTTTGTCGGCTCTTCAAGTACGTGGAAGCCATCTTCAACGATCAAACTATGGCCTTGAAGTTGAATCTGGCGTTTGGTTATGTGCTGCAGCATAAGGAGACAGACCAAGTCCGATACTGTTACCCGATCAGTAACATCCGGCTATTTGACCAACCGTTTACCATCACGGATAGGACGTCGCTAGAGCCCGTGAGAGATCAAGTGGACCAATTGAATGTGTTGGAATGGGCCCAACAACAACGCCCCAACACCCAATAGGTCGTAGAGAGTGTGACCAATGTCACTTTTTTCGTTGCCAAACTGACCGACCACCCCATCGGATGAATGTATTCACCCATGCACTGATAGATACTCAGAATGCGCAAACAACTATTTGAGGATATGTTGCCACAACGGTCTCCTGGCCTGCCCGAAGACGATTAGAACAAACGGATCAGAGCGAACATGGCCGAAGATGGAACTTTCTAAAATGGGGACTTCAGGTTGTACAAGAGCAGCCGAGAATTCATCTAACGGGCATGAACGAATATGACAGATGCTGGAGGGGATAATAAAATGATTGGCCTGTCATCCTTGTTGTTGTTGTTCTCTCACCGGTCTAAATCATGGCGTTTGGTTATGTGCTGCAGCATAAGGAGACAGACCAAGTCCGATACTGTTACCCGATCAGTAACATCCGGCTATTTGACCAACCGTTTACCATCACGGATAGGACGTCGCTAGAGCCCGTGAGAGATCAAGTGGACCAATTGAATGTGTTGGAATGGGCCCAACAACAACGCCCCAACACCCAATAGGTCGTAGAGAGTGTAACCAATGTCACTTTTTTCGTTGCCAAACTGACCGACCACCCCATCGGATGAATGTATTCACCCATGCACTGATAGATACTCAGAATGCGCAAACAACTATTTGTGGATATGTTGCCACAACGGTCTCCTGGCCTGCCCGAAGACGATTAGAACAAACGGATCAGAGCGAACATGGCCGAAGATGGAACTTTCTAAAATGGGGACTTCAGGTTGTACAAGAGCAGCCGAGAATTCATCTAACGGGCATGAACGAATATGACAGATGCTGGAGGGGATAATAAAATGATTGGCCTGTCATCCTTGTTGTTGTTGTTCTCTCACCGGTCTAAATCATGGGCGTTAACCCTACCTGGCATAGGGGGGGGGGGCGAAATCTCCGCCCTGCCAAACTTTCTGCGCTATCTCCGGAACGACAAAAAATATAGAGCTGGAACTTCGTGACTTTATATTTGGTCATATTAGGGTCATTTTGAGCCTATTCGCATGACCTGAAAAGCTGAAACTTCGTGACTTTATTGTCTATCGTATTGGGGTCAGTTTGAGCCTATTTGCATGACCCCCGAGGAAAGGATCATGGGTAAATTCAAGATGGCGGCCATGTGGGGTCCAGAAAAGTGATGTTTTTGTCATATTTCTTCAAAATTTCTGCTTTCCTGCGATGAAAAGTGGGTAAAAACTTTTATTTCACATCACATTAATATTTACTAATTGATCAAGCTGTTTTTGCGAAGAAATTTCATAAATAAACAATTCGGAAAAACTGACCGAAAAAAATCGATCAAAAAATGTCGTTTTTGAAAATGACGTCACTGTGACGTCATCAAAGCGGTCATCTTGGATTTTTTTTTTACATTTTCTGTTGGAGTTTGACTCAAGGGTATAGTGTGGTAAGTGTCAGCTCCCTAGCTCAAGGGTAAGACAGATAATTAGGGGGTCCATTTCGGTTCCCCACCCCAGGCCACGACAGGTCCCAAAAAGCCCAGGCATAGGATTAAGGCGTAACGACAGGCGTTGAGGGGTGTCACCGCATTTCGATGAATTAGTGTCAATTTCACGGACTATCTAGAAAATCAGAGCTTCAGGGCTAATTCATCAGGGCGTTGAAGCGTTAAGGTTGACGTTGGCACGCGCTGATACAAGGTGACGCCTAACACGACGCATTCGGACCAGGGTCGTCCATCTCTACCCCAAACGTTTTCCTACACACCCCAAAATGCCCGCTTTCACTAATACTTCTACTGATGACGTCACCAATGATGTCACAGATGACGTGGACACGCCTCAAGTCGGGGTCTACACCACGAGAGCTACAAAATGACACCCCACACGACGCATTCGGACCAAGGATGGTCCCTCTCTACCCAAAACACACCCCCACGTACCCCCAAAATGACCACTTTACTTACTACACCCAAACGCGCATGCGCAGATTGACGCGACTTGCAATAAAAAGCACGCCATTCTGACTCCAACACAAACACGCAGTGACTTATTAAAACAAAATTCACCGCTTAGCTTCGGGACCCCGCCCATCGTGTTATACTTGACGAGACGGGAAATACAAGATCCCACAACCCATATCGCAATGTCCAGGAGTAAATTTCCCAGTATGGCCCTATCCACTGAGCTAGTATGGGCCAACATACAGACCTACCCGGTACCTGGACTTTTCAAACACAATTCACCGCTTATTTTCGACACCCCTCCCATCGTGTTGTACGTGGTGGGACGTGAAAAACAAGATCCCACAACCCATATCGCAATGAACATATGCGACTTGCCCAGTATGGACCTATCCACATAGCCAGTAGGCCTATGGGCCTATCCAGACCTCCGTGAACCTTTCGAAAAATTTCACCTCTTAGCTTCGGGACCCCGCCCATCGTGTTCTACGTGGTGAGACTTGAAAAACAAGATCGCACAACCCATATCGCAATGTCCAGAAGTAAATTTTCCAGTATAGACCTATCCACTGAGCAAGTATGGACCAAAATACAGACCTACCCGGTACCAGGATTTTTCGAAAAATTTCACCGCTCAGCTTCGGAACCATTCCCATCGTGTTTTACGTGGTGAGACGAAGAAAACAAGACCCCACAACCCACAGTAAAATCCACAAATAATGACCACCCTCATACTCCATACAGTCATTTTCCCCTACAGATGCAAATGTTCGAATCGTTCTCCTATTGTTGAGGTAAAGTCCGTGTTCCGCATTTTATATTTTCGGAGACAAGTCCTCTTTTTACGTACACCCACCCATGACTTGATAGGCAGGCCCGGTAAGCCGGAGACCGATGTTAGCCCTTTAGGAACTTGTTGATAGGAGTTTTTCCCAATTTTAGGGATAAAGTCCGTGTTCCGCTTTTCATATTTTTGGGGCAAATCCTCAATTTGCATGCATCCACCCATGACTTGATCACCCTGGACGAGCGCTCCACTTTGACACCTCACTCGACCCAATCGGTTGACCAGGGGCTCCTCTCGCCCCCAAAATGTCCCGAAGATTGGAGAAGATTGCAGGAGAATTTCCCCCCGCTCCCACGTATTTGGGACTATATTCTGTCCGCCGAGGCTTTTTCCCCGCAACCGCATCACCGCCAGACCGCATCACCGAGGAGGAAAACATGCCCCAAAGGCCACGTGACCGGAAGTCGCGGAACTATAATGACCTTGACCTCTTGATCACGTGATCTCCCCGTGACCTCCCCAAAAATGACGAAGGGTCAAGTTGACTGTATCCGTCCATTACATACTACTTATGTCTTCACGTTGTGCACGTTTAGGCGCAGCCTCTATACACAATTAGGCGCATTTCCACAGTTAGACGCAAATTTTTTACACGATTAGGCGCAACGCATAATTAGGCGCAAAATGATTTCCACGATTAGGCGCAGTTCCACAATTAGGAGCATATTTCTCACACGAAAATGCGCATTTCCACAATTAGGAGCAAATCCCCTACACGATTAGGCGCAGTTCCACAATTAGGAGCAATTTTTCTACACGATTAGGCGCAACGCAAAATTAGGCGCAAGATCGTTCAAATGATTAGGAGCAGTTACATGATTAGACGCAACCTCCTTACACGATTAGGCGCATTTACACAAATAGGCGCAAATTCCGTACACGATTAGGCGCAGTTCCACAATTAAGCGCAAATTTCGTACACGATTAGGCGCAGTTCCACCATTAACCGCAAATTTCCTACACGATTAGGCGCAACACGTTATTAGGCGCAAGTTTGTTACACGATTTGGCGCTGACGCGATTAGGCGCAAATACACGATTAGGCCCCCCACAGGGGGGAGGTCTCCCAGGCTTGGTAGCGTTAAATTGATCGAAAATATGTTTGAGTTCCAAATAATCTAATTTCCCGTGTGTGCATGTACCATGGTAGGTTTCTACAGGACATACGCTTGACCAAAGCTTATTCTACACATCATGGCTCTGATACCAATTTGGCGATAGGAACATGACGTATTTCTGACGGATTTGACGATAGGAACATGATGTATTTCTGATGAATTTGACGGTAGGAACCTGATATATTTTTGATATTATTTGTTCATCCTCTCTTGCGAGGCACTAGCATTTGTTGTGCTTATATTTTCTACATTAAATACGGTATGTTTATCATGGGGGAAGCATCGTTGACGATGGTTGTGTTATGCATGTCGAATCTGACGCTTGTATTCAGATTTTTGGAAGAGTAGGATAACGTTTTGATGTTGTCCGCATAGAAGCTCAGCTTGGGCCCCACTTAATCAATCGCTAGAGGAATACAACTATCACCCCAGGGCCTGTACCATTCGACAAAATGAAGCTTCGAACATGACAGTTGACATTCTGTGCACTAAATATATGTAGCACTGTGTGATTGATTCATATTTCCAATTTCGGAAACTCAACAGAAACCTATTGTAAACTGCTACGTTACTGCTTCCAAGCCCATTTCCAGAAATGGAGTACCGTTCAATAGATCGTTTATTTTTATAACTAAAGGCCAAGCGGCTCAAACAATATATGACCCAACGTGTCGTCTTCATTAATAAGACGGTTATATCTTTTGGCATACCTCGGCTTCGGAACACGCGTCCCTGTTACACCCAGCAGTTTCGCAGCATTTATGACAAAGAGACACGTCATCTTTTTGTCCCTCAAAGAAGGCACAGACCTGTATAGAACGCAAAGAGGGTATATAAAATGTCACTCTGTGTCCTGACAGGGGAGAAAATAAATTGCTCAGACGAGACCGAATTATTTACATTTCTTTCGGATTCATTTGAAGGTTTTTCTCATCCACACAATTCACTTTTCTACACAATATGATCATATCTGGCACAAATATTTAATGACCTTCCACGCATCAGCTCTTAAAACTTGGTTCATATCGGATGAGTACTAATTAAGCTAATTAAGTTTTAAAATCATTCGAATTCATCCCAGGTGTTGGGGTCATTTCGTACAAGTACTATAATTATGCAACGTCGGGCGAAAACACGGCCTCTGTGAGGCGTATTCGGTCACCCGGGCGCTAAATAAACCCGCTAGAGCCATTTTCGATCCATTTCGTGTGATTCCATGACCTAGGAGTAAATTCGGAAAATGGGCCAAAGGTTATTTTTAGCCTGTCCGAATTCACCCGTTTGCCCGAAAGAATTCCAGCCAAAATTTCTCGAAAGACTGTACTTATTTTATTTTTTGTCTCCATTATCTCCCCAATTATTATGTGTTTCAACATATGCACCAGGGTTTAGAACTTTCGTGACCAGTAGAAGTTTTGCAAAAATTTCCAGAAAAAAAAACCCTCTGGTGGCTAAGATGTACATTTCGATGTCGTATAATAACCTACCTGTGAGAAAAGAAAATGATAGAAGAAAAATCAAGGTTTGCTTAATTATAAATGTAAAAAAATGAACTGTTGTACTTTTCTTGTTTTTTTTTCCAGAATTCACCCCGCTGTCCGAATACATCCTTATGGTATCATAAGATGGACAATTGTGTGGAGCGTGAGATGTCCGCCTTGTATATTCAATTTACTTACATCTTTCCTCAAGCAGCCCATGCTGAAGGTAGGGTGTGGCCCGCTCTGTGATTTTTGAGCAAAACAAACCTGAAATGAGGACATCATTTTTTTATCATGGTCTATTTGCCTGCGAAGAAAACATGTACACTATTATAACAATCTTGTTTCTGAGAATAAAAAATGGTGACATCGGTAGATATATACGGGATCGTGACAAATTCATAGCTAATTGCGTACATACCTCTCCATCATTACAGTAAGTGAGCTCACTACAACTGAGGACCGACACCACTGAGTCACACTGAAGACATGGGAGCCCTCTATGTGGCGCTAGTTGGGATAAAAGCATACACAAAATCAAGCTGCTCATCTGGATATATCTAATCTATCGAACGTTTGGATGCCACATATGTGTAGTGGGTATTTATTGAACCCAAGTTGCATGTGAGTGCCGTATCTCGAATAGACTCATTTAATATTGAGACCAAGATACAATAAATCCTTTGTACACATGATAGTGTTTTGAAAGGGAGAAGCGGTCCACATATTTAAATGGCAACTGTAAGACGCCGTGATAATACTGCGAAATTGCTTGGAGTATTTCAGTTCGAATTAACTTATTGTTGTACAACCATATATTTTCAAATCTGTATCTTCATTTCTACCGTTGTGCCATTCCTAATTATCAGACATGTGTTCAGCTTCACTCTACTGGTGTGTAATTGTTAAATAGATGCATCGGGGAAAATGTACGTATAATGTGTATCGATAGTTTCTGAGAATACAGTTTTCACGAATTATTTGCGTCAAAATATTAGCATGATTAGATTCCATCTCTGTTGGCAATACCTGGCCATTGAATGTCCGTTCGGATGCTTGTTTTTATTATAGTACATTACCTGTGCCATTAGGACATATGTCGATATTGCAGACGTCTCCCGTACAACACTTGTCACAGAGTTTCAGATCTATTCGTTTCTGCGGCTCATCGTTATTCGCCTGACACTCCTAGGAAATGTGCGTTGTAAAAAAATCGAAGTATATGTGTAACACCACTGAGCTCCTGTCGATGTTTCCTTCACATGCATTTTAGTATACTCTTCCGAAAAGAAACGCCGAATAGTAATATCGTCACTGATGCACTAAACCATGATTTACGAGTGTTTACAGTTCTTTGGGAATATCGTTACACTTCTGATACAATCTGACGTTTCACTGGTGTTGTAATGTCGTTACCTCTGAGATCTATTATGAGATTTGACCGAAAAAGAGCCCATTAAACGAAATATTAACGTGGGGTATTTTGGCAACGCCACGGGAAATACCTTCATTCATATAAAAGATCAATCATCATAATATTTAAGTCCAGAAACTAAATGATCAAATTTGCATCGACCCGATCTATAAGATACGACTTTTGAATGTAGTTAACATGACAGACAAGGCATGAGCAAGCAATTTATCGTTGACTATTGCTCAGAGGGTACCGTACATTGAATGTAACATCATATAAAAACTGTGATAGTTTGTTCTAAGGTTGGGTTACATTGGAACATATATCGCTGGCTCGAAAGACAAACACTACCAACGAGACAAACCTGTGTAGACCGACATCCGAAGTCGAAGTACTGATGTCCATCAGTATCTAGATGATGGGTGGAAAAACAACTCTGAAACAACAACAACAGACAAAGAAATTTAATTTTCACACATGACAAGCCGATACCGCTAACGTTACCAAGGAAGTGCTGGCTTTCTGTGTTTGATAATGTGTCCAAGGTTGTTTTTGTCTTTAAAATAGAATATTGGGAAAATTTCGTCTCGCTGTTTCCTTACTCGAATATGTTCATTTCAGTCCCATCAATGTGTTTGCTTTTTATGCTTAATTATGTGTCCGAGCGTAGTTTTATTTAGTACAGACCACAGAAAAATTGCAATTATGCTACGTCTTCACTCGAATTCCATGAACATGTGGAAACTTTGTGACAGGTTTATTTAGAACAGAACCACAGAAACATTGTAATTATGCTACGTCTTCACTCGAATTCCATGAATATGTGGAGCTATTATGTAATTAACCATGATAGCAAATGACCTTGTTCCCTATAGTGCAAGTCGTTATATATTTATTGGTCTGAGTTAAACCTCTCCATAACCGATTAATACAAATATGTGGTAAAACCGGTGTATACCGACTATGCTTGGGGTCAGGTCGTGAGAGAGTTCTGGTTATTAAGGTCGAAAATACTTTAGATTTGAGTATTGAAACCATGGATAATATCGACGGTTCGTTTACACAGGTGTCGGTATTCACAGGTTTCACGGTATTGTGAAATTATATGTAGCTGCATAGCTTTAGTCCGACATTTATACGATGCTACTGTTACAACAGATAGCGAGAAAAATTATGAAGAATAATTTAGAAAACCCACCTCCCAAGGCCAACACTCTCTGGTAGTGGTAGGAGGAGACAAAACCTTAGTGCCATCAAGACATAAGGGACCTCTTGCTGTAAGAAAAATAATACAATTTATCGTGGTACGTAAAATTCTCCCTACGTATCGCTTATTAATGTTAATTATGGATCAGGAGCGATTTCGAAATGAAGTAAACGTTGTTCTTAAAAAATGAAGATGTTCAAAAGAGTATCAAACTTACCATTTACAGATAAAATCAGGGTACCTGTAAATAGAGAATGACGAAGGATTACCATGGGTTACATCTACGCATTATGACCGATGTTCCGGCCGGCCACGTTTTGTTTTCGGTGTTGTTTATTTCCTGAAATCAATATACAATACCCGAACTATTACGAACAATATTTAATTAACCTGCGTATTACCGATCATGAAGATGGAAGATTGTTGGATCTACATAAAATGTACCTGAATATATAGTTATGCTATTTCCCTACATGGAAGTCTCAGTCGAATTTGACATATTGAGCATTGGCATATTGAAGTCATATGGAATAGCAGTTCACCAGAAGCTCGTGGCATCAGCTTACACAAAGACCCTCCATCAGAACAAGAGAATACGGAGATTTAGGAACTTTTGAACTGGACACATTCACACCACGAGAATATCAGTATCGGCTTTCTATACCACTATTTGTTCGCCCTTATCAGACTGATCAAACTGTCTTCTCTTTCGATCCATACAACCATCGTTCATGTAATTTCAGTGCAGCCATGATGGACATCAACCATTTGCGACTCCCTTCCCGTATTGAATTGAAACATACACTTGTGTACACGATATGTGCTTATTATGTAGTCCAATACTGGGGTCAGCGGTTCTTGGAAATCCGGTAGGAGCGCCACTTATTAACTGTGCGAATAACTTGTTACGATAAAATCTCGTGACGACAACCATTAACGCTAAGTATGTTCCGATCCCAGGTACCCTCCCCTTTCTCACACAGAACTTTGTGTTAACTTGGCGATACTTTGGTATCACAAGTTATAGTCAAACTCATTACATCTCATAAAATGATTCATGTCTAATGTACCACGATAAAATAATTGTACTCACAGAACACTGGTAAGAAGGTCCACATAATCGACATGCTCGTATTTCGGCTCGGCTTTCCAAGGCCTGATAACGTTATCGATCAAGGGTCACGTGGGTCACTCCACTTATCTTTACAGAGGTTCAAACAGTTTTAATGAACTTTTTAAGTTTGTGGCTTCAGGCCAGTTCCAATTTCACCCAATTCCTCGTTCAATAGGAAGTCATTCTCTTATATTTTGTTGTCGTATCCACAACTTTGTATGGTATTGATGGTCGGCTTAACCCTACCTGGCCTGGGGAGGCGGTGGGGGGGGGGAGTGCTCTCCTGTTGATTTTTGGCTCCTATCTCCGCAACGACAAAATATTGAGAGTTGAAACTCCGTGACTTTTTAGATTATCATATTAGGGTATTTTGACCCGATTTGCATGACCCCCCCCCTCCGAGCAGAGGATCATGGGTAAATTCAAAATGGCGGTCATGTGGGGTACCTGAAAAGTGATGTTTTCGTCAGATTTCTTCAATTTTTTGCTTTTATGCATGAAAAAAAATATATTTTATTTCATATCAGATTATTATTTACCAATTAATCATGCAGTATTTTTCGAGAAAAAAACAAAAATAAAATAATCGAAAATTCTGACCGAAAAATCGTCCAAAAATGCTCTTTTTAAAAATGACGTCACTGTGACGTCATCATGGCGATCATCTTGATTTTTTTACATATTCTTGTAGACCTTGACGCAAAGATATAGTGTGGTAAATTTCAGCCCTCTAGCCTTTACGATAGCGAAAATATATAAGGGGCATCCCCCCCCCCCAGGCAGAGGTACATCCCAAATCGCCCAGGCCAGATAGGGTTAACGTCTCACATTCGTAAACACCAAAATCCAAAGCCAATTGTATAATATGATGCAGAATATATGGCATTCGGGGGATAAAGGTACAACTTATAAACAAACGGTACAGTTTCCAAGTACTCAGCAACACACTCTTCTCCAAGATGGGAATACATTTCAATGATCCGTCACACTGAGCATATGTTTGACCCCAATGTTTCATTTTTTTGATATCGTGTACCGAAGCTGTACTGACTATTTCTATATTTATACAATGTTATCGGAGTGAACATTCCAGGTGTGCTGTCAATTCGAGCAAGTCGTGGATTTAATAAAAGGAGCAGCCTTTTCTTTGTTTCTGGATCTACATGTATTCGAAGCTCACAACTGTTTGCTAACATTGTCAACAAAATATTGCATATTCATTCGGGTGAACCCTTTCGGCACTTAGAGAGCTTCAACAAACACATTTGGAAAGGTGAATAATAAAAGATGCCACACTACTGAAAATCAAAGCGGTCAGATTTAAGAAAATCCGAATATGTGACCTTATACCCTCTGAAAACTGATACTCCAGCTTCCACCTCCTCTCATTAGAAACAAAGAACGATCGCCTCTAGTAAATTAATCGTATTTCATGTATTCGTGATTCGCAAACTGGCGCGGACGCGAGGGGTATATGTCTCCACCCTCGATAATGAGTTTTGTTTTTGGGTAGAATTTAACTTTCTAAATAAAAATAATAAAAGGTATTAGGACCTGTTGCTACGCCAATACACCGGCGCCTCGCCCTCATTATACATCCAATTCTAACTATCCAATTATCTGCAATTTTTGCATTGATCGAATCGCACTTAGAACGGATGTTGTTTGTTGCTGTTGTTATGCAAATATGAGAAAAATAAGGCCTACCTGTGCACGTTGCCAATTCGTTAAAATGTTCACAAAGTTGCCAAGTTTATTTTGGCAAAGATAGACGGCAAAGCTGAAGAAGATATTCATGTACCTTGTCGCGCTTTAGATGTGGTAATTAAGCCTCGACTTCGATAATCTAGGGTGACGACACTTGGTCAGTAACTAAAGGTTTCCGCGTATGTTACGCGCAGAACGTCGGGGTTGTTTTTAAGCAATGGTGACCAGAAGTGACGTCACACGTCACACCATAGTCTGTCTGTGAAAAACCGTCGGCTTCAAACAACAGCGAGTGTAGGGTGCGTAGGGGTTTATTTCTTTGAAACAAAAAAAAACTGAAACAACATTGTTAGCAGGAATAATATGCTTACCTGCTATCTTGTTTGCTGAGTTCCTGTGTCTATAACAAATCAACCAAATAATGAAATCAATTAACGCCCAATTTAGAGCGGAATGACGTGTTGGACCCACGGTCACACATGCTTTACTGCCAACGATACTGCTTTGCCCATGAGAACAGGTGACTGGGAGTGCTCAAAACTTCGATCGAACGTTTTTGTTAAAAATTTCCGCTTTCGAGTGAATTACCAGTCGATCCTAGGCCTGTGGGCTTCAATGTCACTATTTGTTTGAATAACGGGGGAATCTATAGCGAGGCGTCAAATCAAGCTGCAATCAAATAAATATTACCACTAAAGGTTTTCTCCCACTCTGATATACTTTCAGAAGATCCTGTGTAATTATATTCTAGACTTGCATAATTTATTTCAATGCACAGTTCCTGGACGTATCTCATAAAGTGAACCAATTTCTAAACGTAGGTTCGAAATAAGTTGGTTATATTGAATAATAATGAGCCAGCTTATGCCATTTCAGTGGGTGATGATTCTTTCTTTCCATGCAGACTATGCGACTCCAGATATCCAGACAGACATACAAAATAATATTAAATTATTCATTTTCAACCTAATACATTATTCGTCTTTTAATGCAAATGTATTCGCCGAGATTAATCTCGGTACCACAGAGAACTACATATATTACGAGCATACGTCTTCTGAATGGTTCAAACCTTTTGAAGGCATCTCGATTCCATTCTCGGCGCAATTCCATTTATTTTGAGGTGGATCGAGATGGTCTTGTGCTTCGAGAGAAAACAGGGAGCAAACCGGGCCAACAATCGATAGAGATAAACCGGGACAATTCGAGACGATATATTTATCGGTATTACTCGGTTATCTAGAAACCGTCTCGATAAATTGGACGTGACCCCTTACCCACTACCCAAAATGAAATTAAAAGTCTTAATTTCAGAAAATCAGTCATCATGTTGTTGTGTTGTTTTTTCTTCTTCTAAAATAAACAAAGTATGACTTAATTAACGGGTATTCGGTATATTCTGATCCTGCAAGAAAAAGTAGTGTTTTCAGAGCATTCTTGCTTGCTCAATACGAGAAAAAAGCCCACACATTAAGCAACCTGATTGTAGCTTACCCTATTCAGTCAGAGTTTTCCATTTCACCGCATCAGTATACCTTGATCCAAGTCAACAATCAGTCTACCCGATGCAGTAAATAAATCCGATCTATTTCGTCGTGTTCATGACGCATATTTTTACCCTACCTCCAAAACATTTTCGTCCCATCAAAATTAACAAATAGGGTATCAATTTATAGGTATGTTATATGGTTTGTTGGCGGGAGAATCAGCTGTCCAAGCTATCCGACTGAATGCAAACAATGGCCTCGAATTTAAACAAAGTATTTGTTTTTTACCCCTTGTTCCACCCGTTGAAGACTTTTTCACAATGTTTTACCTTATCAACTGAAACTCGTCGTCGGCCTATGATAATTTGCGACAATATTTGGACTATCAGTGTCGGTGAACAACATCCGTATACCTGTTCTAGAATCAGAGAAAATGCGAACCATGTCCAGAGGCTTTGAGGATTGTTGCTGAATCGAACGACCCACATGTATGTCTTGATTGCCACGGTTCCTCTTGTTTGTGTTAAAAGTATCATTTCACTGTTTCACCGACTTATCTTTTCAGAAAATGTAAACAAAGATTACATAATGTATATCTAACTACATCTGCTTAATGAATACCAAAATAGAGGTATTCTCGAAATAAAACAATCTCGAAATATAAATGGAAAATAAAAAATTGAAAAAATTGAATATTTAATACTTTGCATAACATGCGTAGACTGTCGACTGCTCACTTGTTCTATATTGTGAAACTCGTCGAAAGAATTGGTGAGAAAGATACTAGCGTGCAGATTTTTCAACGAATTTATGTCACCAATATTTTCTCATTTTACCAATGAATCAATACCAAACACTCACTGTCCCAAGGGAAATAGTCTGCGTTTAATTTTTCACAGGGAAACCGGTACAATACTAGTCTATACTGTCGAAATCACAGCTAAGGAAGGAAGCATTGAAAAGAAAAGAGTGCAAGAAAAAACAGCTCCAGTTTCATCTAGCCCGGCCCCACGACGATGGGCGATTATTTATACAGTTCAGCTATATCCTAGGGTCACAGAATAGTCGAGCTAGAATGAAATACCTCAAACTGGAAAATGTAGTGTAGAACCGAATCTCCGAGAAAATCCGAATGAGATGTAGGTGGCAAACTGTTAAAACTCATGTTATTTATACGGGATGTCGGGGCTGAGAAGGGTGGGGGTGAATAGAGACACAAGGACGAGCCCAGGACGAATTTTCTGCAAATATCACAATGCGTGAGTGTAATTTATGTCAATGTGTCAATCCGTTTACAGAAAAAGTATACACACAACCTTTGGTTAGTACCAGGCGAAAGTCAGCGCATCGCGAGCGGCATTTTGGGACTACATTTTCAACTGATTTCAAATCTATTCTACTGCTGACAATTCATCATTATGGATTAGACTTGTAGTTTTCGAAAAGAAACCATATGCAGTATGCTCGGAAAACGGATTGGGATGATATTGCGAATGTCTGCATGCGAATGGTAGAGATCATGTTTCTGGATAGACTATTATATAAAGCTACTGTCTAGACGCATGGGGTTACTTCCTAGATGAAACCATCACGTGCCACCATATACGATATGTTTTATCTCGATTAATTCGTCGAAAGTCGTGAGTGTTCGATAACTGTTTTTTGTGATTAAATTGCGTGTGAGTGATACATACATTTCTACACTTTTTCATGGAAATCTGATCGAAAACGCAATAGCACGTGTTTTTTTTATTGTATCAGAGCCAAATTTTAACACATCAAACTTGAACCCCCATGGTTCTTATTGTTCTGTGGTAATTTGAAGAGGCCGGGACCTTTTCATCTGCATATATGATGGATTTGAGTAACGTTTGATGTAATCCTCTGGTATTTGATCAGGTATTCTAGTCTTTTTTTACAGTGACAATTAGCTGGATAATACCAAACAAATATACTGCTTTGGATATTATTTTAAGACTGTGTCGTGTTTTTTTTTCTTCAGATGAAAAACTCATATTTCTAATCTATTTCTCACAATGTCGGACACATATCTGGGAAAGCCACTGCTAGTCCGGGATGTTAGGGCATAACGAGGCTGTTTGGTTCAGATTCTTCCAAAAGCACCAAATTTGACCCATATGTCGCCCATACAATACCTTTTCGATTTTTGACGGGCGCCAAGGTAGTCGCCCCCAGGGGCCGCCATATTGGCGAAATTCAATATAGTCACCACCCGGGTTGGAGGTCGATCGTATTTAAAAAAACCAAAATGGCTAGAATCATGAATAATACAACTTTTTAGTGGTTTCCGGTGTCGGGGAATCTGATTCTGATCTTATTCCAACGATTTGAGGTCAAGGTCACCCTGAAGGACATTATGGGGTCAAATTCTCATTTTTAGTGGTTTTTAGTCGAGATATACAAACCACGTCATTTTATAGATATTCGGGTTTGAGTTACCCGAATCTGGCCATATTTTGACGATTTGAGGCAATATTGCACGCGAGGTTCACGATAGAGTTCACCTGAATCAGAGATCAACCAGAGGTCAATTAAAGGAAACACCAAAAGAGCTAGAACCACAAATAATACCATAGGGCTTTGTGGCATCGGAGAATTAGATTCTGACCTTATTTTGACGATTTGAGGTCACGGTCACCTCATTTGGGAATTAAAGGTGAAAGATCAACAGTTGCTACTAAAAACAATCGAAACAAGATCATTCAGGAACAAATGTTATTAAAATACTTTGGAGATGATATCCGCTGACAAAATGCTATAACTATGCCGCTGCGTGCATTTAAATCTTCAAAATACAACACAAAGACCGCTTTAGCAACACTATACCAATGATTACTTTTACTACCTATTAGCTTTATGATGCCAGCAATAAGTAATACTTGTCATCCCCGCCCTCGTTATTAACGCACCCGCCTTCGCATTTGCAGAGGGTCGTGTATCGGACATCGGCACAGTTGCATTTGCACATTCCCGTGCATGCCTTGAGTCAGCCGCAGTGCATGAGAATGGCATATGCCATAGAAGTGTCGCTGAGAGTGGTCCATAGCAGTAGCCATGTACTGGTGCAATCTTTGTGCCAGCTCCACTCACTGAAGTCAGGAATTTCCTGCTGGAGTGAAGTGAAACTCGCTTGCAGTAGCGCTCGCTTCACAAGCTGCAACAGCGCGGCTTGGGAGGTGGGATGTTTTCCAGCTGTCTGGTTGCAGTGGTGAAGAGGTGATACTTGGCCTCATTGACACCGGCTGCACCACATCACTTGCTGTACATTAGTACGATGAAGCGTTCTATAAACTCCATATGCACGGACTCGAGAGTGTCAGGATCGTGTATGAGAGCCACTAGTGTGTCGGGGAGGTCCGATATGCTTGTACAGACTGTCCAGGCGGTCTTTTTGCCACATCCAAGAAACTGTGAAGTCGTCTTGCACACCGTTGAGCTGTGAAAGAGGGGTAGTGCCAAGGACTTTGACGGACCAAGATCGGAACAGATGGTTTGGGCTGGAATGCCACAATACTTTTTCCGGTACCCCTAAAATCTCGATGTATGAATAGATCAGCGGCTTCTTTAAAAAATGAGAACAAAGGAACTCTTGGTGGACTTCGGTACTGGAAAAAATATTGTGACATTCCAGTCTATACCATTTGTTCCGATCTCGGATCCTTGGCACTACCCCTCTTCCACAGCCTTACTGGGTGCGACCCGACTTCACAGTTTCTTGAGAGCGCAAGCCAGAAGTTATAGGTATTAATAATCATTGGTATATTGTTGCTAAAGCGGTCTTTGTATTGTATTTCGAACATTTAAATACACACAGCGGCATAGTTATAGCATTTGGTCAGCAGATGTCATCTCCGAAGTATTTTAATGAAACTTGTTCCAGAATAATCTTCGTTCCGTTGTTCTTAGTGGTAACTGTTGATCTTTGACCTTTACTCCAAAATGGGGTGACCTCAAATCTTCAAAATAAGATCAGAATCGGATTCTCCCAATGCCACAAATCCCTATGGTATTATTTGTGATTCTTTTGGTGTTTTACCTACAACTGACCTCTGGTTCGGATGACCTCTATCGCGACTCTGAAATGAAATATTGCGCCGAATCGCCAAAATAAGGCCCGATTCGGGTTACTCAACCCCGAAAAAACAATAGAATGAAGTAGTTTATAGATCTTGCCCCAAAACCACTGATAATGGCGAATTTGTCCCCAAAAATGACCTTTATGGTGACCTTGAAGGGTGATCTTGACCTCAAATCGTTGAAATAAGATCACAATCAGATTCCCCGATCCCCAAAACCACTAAAAAGTGCTATTATTCATATTTCTAGCCCTTTTAGTTATTTAACTACGAGTGACCTCTAACCCGGGTGGCGACCATACTGAATTTCGCCAATATGGTGGCCCCAGGAGGGCGCCCATCTTGGCGCCCGTCAAAAATCGAAATAGTATGGTATGGGCGACATATGGGCCAAATTTGGTGCTTTTGGAAGAATGTGAACCAAAAAATCCCTAACAGCCCTGACTATGCGTTTTTCTACAACAATACCGCACTAAATTCATGTGACACGTACTTTCCTCGTGTTGATGGAGAAATAGAAAGGTTACTACGAATGTTGTTTGTAACATTAGGGGTTTTGAGAATTTCGGGGTGAGATAACATTTCACGTCTTTCTAAACTGGACGAGATATCCCGGTCTAGCCTAATAAATTGAACAAATTCGGTATACCGATTGAACGATTCCATGGATAAACCAAGATAATTATGATGATTTTTCGTCGTATGAAACAAATGAAAATACATATATCGGTCAATTTTTTTTATAATTAGTGAGACACATAACATGACATAGATCGGGAAACACATACGGAAATGATACGGAATTGGATCATTTCATAGACAAATAGAAAGTTTACGATTTTTTTTTTTTTTTACAAAATTAGGAAATTCGGAGTTTGGGTAACATTTCATGTTATTTCTCTGACACAAGAAAAAATATTTCGATCTTGTCAGTAGAAGACGTTAGCCTGGTGAATGACACAGATGCTACCCGATGCTGATGCAACGATTATGTTTTTCAAGGATGGACAAAGTAAAAAAGGGTTTTGTCTGCTTTCGAGACTTTCGTTTATTGACTCAAATAAACTGTGAAAACCGCCACGTTTTTTGCACAATCAAATCTTATCTAATACCGATAATTGCAGATATAATATATTTATTTTGACGGAAATATAGAACAGGTATAAATGTTTCGTGAACCCGAGGATTTCTTGCCAAAGTTATGTAAATGTAACCTCTTGAAATCCAATGTCCACATGTGCAAGCTTACAACCGGTAAAAAAAAATGAGCGCATGACGCCCTCCACACATTAGAGACGGTTGTAGGTATGAAGGAAAGCTGTTGTAATACAGGATCATATATATTTGAATTTTGACTGGCATTCTAGCCCTACGGAACACTATGTGAATCGACTAAAATTATCTTCCACGCAAAATATTTTCATTTATTTTGGGACTACGTTGTAACACAAATATGTGAAGTGATTACTATTCGTTTCGAATGAAGAATGATAAACATATTTTCCAGGGTTTCAAATGCAAAGAGTACTTCCCTATAATTTATCGACTTCGAAATAGCGTTAGCAGCTAAACATTCGTTTCCTAGAACTTGGAAAACAACAGGGCGACCATACTCACGTAACTCCTTGTTCCTTATTACTAGCAAAGTTTAGTTGGATTTGTCAGGTGGTTTGCAGATTCAGACGTCCCGTGTGAGCGGAAATTTGACATAAATGTGTAGAACTGTTTTATTTGACGACTGTATTATGCACATCACGCAATCTCGTGGAAGAAACCCAAGGCAACACGTTTGTCTGATATGGTTACCAAAGCTTTCTTGTTTGCTCACAAAAGAGTTAATATTTACAATACATCATAGACAGATCAGTATATGCCTGGACTTCATCCTAATACTGGTGGATGCGCATTCGTCAGCTGCCTGAGGGAAAAATATAGAGATAATTGAATCATCAAAGAGGTAATTCTTCTACAATGTTTAGCATAACTGCACCATGTGAACACATGCATATAGTGTGGTGCCAATAGGATACTAAAGCATTCTAAAGTGATTTCGAATATCGGTTTACCCTACCTGGCCTGGTTTTTTCGGGACCTCTCCCCATAACAATTTTTCTTACCCCTTGAACTAGGGGCCTGGAACTTGTCACACTATACCCTTGGGTCAAGCTCTACCAAAAAAAAAGTAAAATAAAATCCAAGATGGCTTGATGACGTCTTCTTCAAAACAGATTTTTCTATGTTTTTGTTTATAAATGTGTTTTCTTTGCAGAAACTACATGATAACTTTGCAAATAATAGTCTGATGTGAAATAAAATAGTTTTTTGTCCAATTTTCCTCGAAGAAAAACAGGAATTTTGAAGAAAGATTACCAAAAACTTCGCTTTTCTGATACTCCACATGGCCGCCATCTTAACTTTGCCCATGATCCTGTACTCCAGGGATTATGGACATTGTATCAAAATGACTCCAATATGATGAACTCAAAACTCGCGGAGGGTCATCTTTCATTTATATGTGGTTTCGGAGATGGGGGAGAAAGTTTGACAGCAAGTAAAACCAGGTAGGATTAATATTATAACGGATAGTAGGACCGACTGCCTAGGCTCATCCGCATGCGAATTACTGCTCTGATTTTATCAGAGGAGATGCGAACATGAATATCAAAATTAAACATCCATCTTATACTATACAATTATATTTCCTGCTAAAACGTTTGTAATTACTGGGGGTCACCGATTGTCAGCAACCGTCGTTTGCAAAATAAGTTTACTTTTTTTACGCGAAAGTGGTAGCATGCAACATACAAAATATCTGTTGATTAGCTCACCGTGGAGTTATAATATGAAATTACTCACGTTGTTTCGCAAATAAATTTATGATGATTGGCTACGCAATCGTGATCATTCCATTTGTATCCGAAATCTCCATCCAGTCTCAAACAGTGATCATTGGGTGCACCATCAGGTTGA
>JAVTVY010005148.1:0-40959 GCA_036873755.1 Hanleya hanleyi | reverse complement strand
TAAGGTAACTCGACGTACCTCAATATCTCATGTTTGTCAAGTTTGATATCTGTCTATAATTCATGACATTATTAGACACACGTCTAAGCTGACCAAGAAAGGTTTCGTTAAACGGGTATCTAGATGTCCAAAACCAAAGCGATTTGTCTATTGGACAGGACTGAATGGCATTAGCACTGTCCACAACAAAATTATCAAGCGAGCGACACAAAGCATTATTGAATCGTCAGTCAAGTGGTTGACGTTGGATACGGTTTGGACATATAGTCAATCAAGTGCTTGATACTGGACTTCAGTCAAACTGTTGGCATTATATATGGTTTTGAATCGTCAATCCAGCGGTTGACGTTATACATGACTTTGGGTGATCAAAGAGCGGTTGACCATTGGCTTGGAATCGTCGATCATATCGATGGACATCATGTGACGCAGTCAGTATGTCGGCACCTCTTCCCACTTCCCTTATATGTGTTGTAATTTGAAACAAACGGTTGACGACTGAACATGGCTTTGAATAAACAGCCATGCTTTTGGTATAGGGAATGGGTTTGAATCGTCAAGTAGTTGACATTGAGCACGGCTTTGAATCCTCAGCTAAGTGATTGGCATTGAAGATAGCTCTGAATCTGGATAAAAGCAGATTGTGCTGGAGATGGCTTTCTATCAGCATTATACGTTGAAGCTGATGGCATCACTGTGCTGCATTGTGAGAATAAAGGAAGTATAAGTCCGCCATATACACAAGCGCAAACTGTCATGCAGTTGGCATGAATGACAGTGCGTCACGTGATAGAAAGAAGGATCAAACGTCATCAGGTTTCACGGCAATTACGCGGTTCTCGATTGGACATGACACGAATTCGTTAATCAAGCGGTTAACGCGGGGCATGGCTTTGAATCGCCAATCAAGCAGTTGAGGTTGGGTCGACAAAGAGCGTAGACATGATTCTGAATCGTGCAGTCGAACGTTGAACATCGGATATAGCTTTGAATAATCAATCGAGCTGTTCATCTGTGCAAAGCTTTGAATCGGCAATCAAGCAGTTGATTTTTGGCATAATTTGGGATCGACGTAGGGCAAAAGGACTGGCGTTGAACATGGCTTCGTATCGAGCAGTTTATGACAGCCAATTGCTTGACGACGAGACATGACTGAATCGCCAACCAATAAGTGATTGACGAATGAATAAGGCACGGAATTGTCAGTCAAGTTGGTGCCAACCATATAACTGAACCGGAATTGGGTGACACCGGACATGACGGAATCGGCAATCAAGGCATTGGCTGCATGAGTCTTCAATCAAGGCATTGGCTGCATGAGTCTTCAATCAAGGCATTGGCTGCATGAGTCTTCAATCAAGGCATTGGCTGCATGAGTCTTCAATCAAGGCATTGGCTGCATGAGTCTTCAATCAAGGCATTGGCTGCATGAGTCTTCAATCAAGGCATTGGCTGCATGAGTCTTCAATCAAGGCATTGGCTGCATGAGTCTTCAATCAAGAGTATCGACATTGGTCATAATAAATTCAAATGACTGACACTGGACAGAACAAGAAAATACATTAGAATTACAAGCGTCTAGTCCGTCATTCAATATTCACTCATGGTCCATCAAAGAATATCAGCATCCATAATCCAAAGATCTATTCCATATTCCACAGAACAGTATTAGCACCAACTTCGAAAAGACAATCATAGTATAAACATAGGCTAGTTTCCTGCAAGAGAGAAGCGGTCAGCAGTTTTTAATGATGCATGCCGGCAAGACATCTGGATAGATGATATGGCTACTTTGTCTTAATTCATTCCATACAGATTTAATCTAACTCCAATTAAAATGAACACCATATATTTTTTTTCACATTTCTCAAATGCTCTTTCTTACAATACGAAAACCATATTTCTAAACAAGTCAAACTGTAAATTATTTTGCTTCATTACATATTTATTTGATAGTGATAAGTTCAGCAGATGCCCCTAAATAATATTAACAGTTGGGTAACATTAGACCCAGCAGAGGAGTGGAGTTAATGTTATGTGCTAACAAACCTCATCAAAACAACGATATCGGTGCTTGGTGCTGACATAATATATGGTTGGGGTTTTTTTCGCTAGAAAAAAATTCGATAATGCCTGTGACACTCGCAATTTTCCCCAATGCGAAATAAGAGGGTCAAACACTATTCGAATGAATTTTATCTCCTCTTTTGGGACGTCGGCCGAGAAGTAAACCGGAGCAACATAATTTTCCATTCGACTTGCGCCGAATCTAATGTTAAATAAGGATAGTTCGAAATGTGAACTGCTTTCTAAACATTATTCCACTAAGATGCCATGTTGTCCGGTGTGCCCAAACTCCACACATGGAAGTTTGGAGCAAGTCTTGCCCAACAGTTCTCGTGTCAACTCGGACGTATGGTAAACTCAAACACCTTTGCTCGCTCTAAGCTTAACACCTCTAATGTGACAATAAAGTTTCAGCCTTGTAAATAAGAAGAGCCGTGCTGTGGTTCGCCAGTAGCTTTGATGCGGGCCGCTATCGTCACGTTTCCAGGTATAATGTTAAATGAGCAATTGTCTACACGATATAAACCTCAAACGATAATACATCCTAAACTCTTGTAGGAACATCCTACAAAGATTAAGGGTTCTCCTGTATCTATGGTACCTTGTTACGTTGTATGCATTTCGAGAAAACTATTTTTATTGTTGTATTTATAACATCAATTGTTGCTTTATTTCTCATCTTGCTCAATCGTAACTTTTTCAAAGAGATTAGATAGAATTCCGATCCTCACATATCAAGCGGAATACCTGGATATCTCTTACAGAAATACCATAGTTAATATTTGGGAATTATGTGAGGCATGCTAAGTGAGAACAGGTGGGTAATGTGTAAGACATAATATGTGGGGATTGTGTAGGGCACACTAAATTCTCACTTCTGCCCCACAGTTTCAAACCATTTGATCGGTCAATTCAAATCTTCAAAAAGCAATCATATACGGTCCCCACATTGGGTTCAGCCGTGGCAAGCTTTGATTGACTTGTTAAGAACATCGGAAGTAAGTCTAGCCAAGTTTAGAGTATCCGAAGACGCTGAGGCATATTACAATTTCAGTGCCTCGGTTAAGTTCTGATTCTGACTGCGCAAACTTAAGAGATTCAAGGCACCTGGAAAGATCAATGCCATTTTTAATTATATTTCCAAAGAAGGTAGCATGGACCCTTTATATTCAGGAGAAGGATGAAACTATGGGGTTAACTTTCTTATAAAAAACTCCTAGATTTTGGATGGGTACCCATATAACCCTAGTCCAATATATGGGATTCGATTGAAATTTCATGGAAATTCCCGTTTTCGTATAGAAAAGTTGTAGCAGCTAGCCTACTAATGACACAATTTGCGACAATTGTGTCATTAACAGTTGTCAGGTCGCCAGCTAATGTCGTAATTGCATCATTAGCAGGCCACTCTGTTGTTACAATAAGCGTCATCATGCTCGCTACCGTTTTTATTTTATTATTTTTTTTTTAAGTGACAGAGTCGCCCGCTATTGTCACACCGCAGATTTGACATTAGCTGGCGACCTGGCAACTGCTAATGATAGTTGCTACAAAACAGTACAATTGTCAGTAACAAGTTTAATTGTCATCTTCTTTGAATTCATTTGAAAGTATTCTGAAGCAATGATCAATCAGAATTTTTTATATAAAAATGGAGATCAGCAAACTTTTTAAGTCAGGGGGATGCCAACATGGCCAACCGTGGTCGAAATGCAACATTTACTCAGTATCCCCAAATTATGTGGTACCGGTACAGAAACATTCACAGGAGACTAAGTTGAATTCCTCTGAAACATCACTGAATGTATATTTGGGGAGAAAATATACTATATAGTTTTTTGTTTAGTAAATTGTAAAACTGTGAAAATTGCTGTTCTGAATAGTTTTACTATTCGCATTTCCCAGCTATTTTACATTCCTTCGATATTAAAGGATTGAAGCAGGTGTTCGTTTTAGGCAATTCTGGTCCAGAAGTGAGCTTGACCTTTAGATCGGTCAGTGGACAAAATCCTTCCCAAGTGTACCTTAGAATTTGCCAATTGTTGAATTATTTGCAGGTGTTGTTTCGCTTATTCCCGCTGATCCGTCATAAATTGACCAAAGATCTCCGGACAATGACTGAGTCCACGTGTTGATCGTTCGGTCGAAATACTTAATCTCTGAAATTCATCCAGGTTAGAGCTTATATCCTTGCTGGCATGCCCGCACTTTCGTTCCACCACTGTGACGGTTCCTCTGACTTTCCCTAAAGATTTATCGCTTCTGTACGATTACACCCATAAGGTGAACTAGTTCGCTAGCCTTAAACATACATCCCTCAATTTGAGGGAATTTTGTCCTTTATTGGATTAACTGAGAATATACTAGTAATCGTCAGAACAGACATTCTGCAGACAGCTGTTGTCCATACATAACTTCCTCGTCCATAGATATTATAAGAATGTTTTGCGTATGTAGTGTGCAAATACAGCTCAGTGGTAACGCATACGTAACAAATCTTTCTTTTCCGTCGACCCTACGACAACAGAGACGATTACAACTTTGACATAGTTAACTACCCATTTCTGGATATCAACATTCCAGAAGAACCTGCATACGGCGTATATATATCTAGTCTGGTAGCATTTGCTAGATCATGTGCAGACTCTGGCGATTTTAATCAACGCCATTGAATATAATTGCAGAAACTTGTCAAACAAGGTCATACCACCAAACGCCTCCATTCTAAGCTTCTCAACATACACTGAGGGCAAAATACGATCGTAGTGTGCAATATCTCCGGCCCTAGGTTTCGTGTATTAAACTTGTGACTAATTCTGCTTAACCTGGGTCGTTTAAATATCCTGTGTATTACATATCGATGGTGTTCCAATGAACAGTCACAACCAAAGCGTGACCGAGATATACTCGGAAAACGACTTAGAAATTCATTTGGATTTAAGTGACAAGGATTTTATGCAAATACCATTATCATGTCTTGATGAAACCATTGAAAACTGTTGACTGTTGATCTGTGTTTGTTTCAGTCCAAAACCTGCTAAACCCGAGTATGAAGCTTACATACTGAAACATCAGACTAAAAAAAAAACTAAAAAAAAACCCAGGTACAATTGTCTTGAAACCTGTCCTCTCAACGCCTGTCACCTCCCACATGTAACATGACATGAACTTAATTGCCAGCGCGAGGTCTCTGGAATGGCACAGTCGGAAGAGCAAGCTTTAAATTGGTGTAGCGAGTTACATATAGGACTTCACGCTTTGCGGCACATATACTTTGCTTTGACAATGAAAATTTAATTGTTTTCGTGTTACAAAAGCGATGCTAGATTTTCTGGATAAGTGTTCACGTGTCTTGCAGATGAATGAATACATAATTCATCACGTGATTGAGAGAGATATAATACGTCATCAGGGATTGGGACCATTCGTCACGTGATCGAGAGAGATATAATACGTCATCAGGGTTTGGGACCATTATTTACATTTTCGTTCGATGGCTGGGAAAGCTCGGCACAGATACCGGTTCTTCTGGATCATCACACTCTCTCCAGCGCGCTGAAAACAAAATTCATTAAAATTTAAGGAATATTCCCTGACTATTACACCAGCGGAATATTTCTTAAAATTCAACAAGGAATATTCCGTAGCATGCTACGGAATTTCCTTAACATGGTGGGGAATATTCCTTAGTTATGTTAAGGAATATTCCGCTGGTGTAATAGTCGGGAATATTCCTTAAATTTTTAAGGATTTTTTTTCTGTGTGCTCTTCTGACCCTCATCTCTTGCCGTAGATGGAACGATCTCTCTCTTTCTTCCTGTGTTTGGTCTGGAACTACATGAATTTTCCGCATGTCCTGATTCGGGCTGTCTCTCAGTGTTTTCACATTTGTTAGAATCTTCCTCCTAAAATCAGAATTGATAAAACAGACCTTTAACAAACGTGGCATATTCTCTTCTGTCTCATCAATTCGTTCCACCGAAGTTTATTTCGCTCTTAATTTTGTCGTTATCTTCACCCGAAAACTCATGGAAAACATTGATTAGTGCTGAAATGTCATTCTGCTTAGATTCTAAGGAGTCCTTTCCCTCACCTTCGCACAACCCTTGGAGTGATCCAAGATGATATCTGCAGCTCAATCATAAAGCAGGGGGTGTTCCAATATTATATCTATCGCTAAATCATGATGAAAGAGTGTCACAAGATGTTATCTTCAGCCAAGTCATAAAGCAGAGGTGTTCCAAGGTGATATCTGCCGTAAAACCATACGAGTCGCGTGTCCCAGATGATATCTATCGCCAAATCATAATGAAAGAGTGTCACAAGATGATATCTTCAGCCAAATCACAAGGCAGAGACTTCCGCGATGATATTTGTAGCTAAAGATTAGGTAGAGATGTTCCAATACGATATCTGTCGTCAAATCATAACGAAAGAATGTCCCAAGATCATATCTACCGCCAAATCATACGACAGGGGTGTTCCAAGAGGGTATCTACCGCCAAAGCATAAGGCTGGGGTGTTCCAAGAGGGTATCTACCACCAAATCATACGACAGGGGTGTTCCAAGAGGGTATCTACCACCAAATCATACGACAGGGGTGTTCCAAGAGGGTATCTACCACCAAATCATACGACAGGGGTGTTCCAAGAGGGTATCTACCACCAAATCGTACGACAGGGGTGTTCCAAGAGGTATCTATCACCAAATCATAAGGCTGGGATGTTCCAAGAGGGTATCTACCACCAAATCATACGACAGGGGTGTTCCAAGAGGGTATCTACCACCAAATCGTACGACAGGGGTGTTCCAAACGGGTATCTACGACCAAATCATCAGGCTGGGGGGTTCCAAGAGGGTACCTACCACCAAATCATACGACAGGCGTGTTCCAAGAGGGTATCTACCACCAAATCATAAGGCTGGGGTGTTCCAAGAGGGTATCTACCACCAAATCATGAGGCTGGGGTGTTCCAAGAGGGTATCTACCACCAAATCATACGACAGGGGTGTTCCAAGAGGGTATCTACCTCCAAATCATACGACAGGGGTGTTCCAAGAGGGTATCTACCACCAAATCATGAGGCTGGGGTGTTCCAAGAGGGTATCTACCACCAGATCATACGACAGGGGTGTTCCAAGAGGGTATCTACCACCAAACCATACGAGTCGCGTGTCCCAGATGATATCTATCGCCAAATCATAATGAAAGAGTGTCACAAGATGATATCTTCAGCCAAATCACAAGGCAGAGACTTCCGCGATGATATTTGTAGCTAAAGATTAGGTAGAGATGTTCCAATACGATATCTGTCGTCAAATCATAACGAAAGAATGTACCAAGATCATATCTACCGCCAAATCATACGACAGGGGTGTTCCAAGAGGGTATCTACCGCCAAAGCATAAGGCTGGGGTGTTCCAAGAGGGTATCTACCACCAAATCATACGACAGGGGTGTTCCAAGAGGGTATCTACCACCAAATCATACGACAGGGGTGTTCCAAGAGGGTATCTACCACCAAATCATACGACAGGGGTGTTCCAAGAGGGTATCTACCACCAAATCGTACGACAGGGGTGTTCCAAGAGGTATCTATCACCAAATCATAAGGCTGGGATGTTCCAAGAGGGTATCTACCACCAAATCATACGATCAGGGGTGTTCCAAGAGGGTATCTACCACCAAATCGTACGACAGGGGTGTTCCAAACGGGGGTGTTCCAAGAGGGTATCCTACCACCAAATCATACGACAGGGGTGTTCCAAGAGGGTATCTACCACCAAATCATCAGGCTGGGGTGTTCCAAGAGGGTATCTACCACCAAATCATACGACAGGGGTGTTCCAAGAGGGTATCTACCACCAAATCATACGACAGGGGTGTTCCAAGAGGGTATCTACCACCAAATCATACGACAGGGGTGTTCCAAGAGGGTATCTACCACCAGATCATACGACAGGGGTGTTCCAAGAGGGTATCTACCACCAAATCATGAGGCTGGGGTGTTCCAAGAGGGTATATACCACCAAATCACACGACAGGGGTGTTCCAAGAGGGTATCTACCTCCAAATCATACGACAGGGGTGTTCCCAGAGGGTATCTACCACCAAATCATGAGGCTGGGGTATTTCAAGAGGGTATCTACCATCAAATCATACGACAGGGGTGTTCCAAGAGGATATATACCACCAAATCATACGACAGGGTGTTCCAAGAGGGTATCTACCGCCAAATCATACGACAGGGGTGTTCCAAGAGGGTATCTACCACCAAATCATACGACAGGGGTGTTCCAAGAGGGTATCTACCACCAAATCATACGACAGGGGTGTTCCAAGAGGGTGTCTACCACCAAATCATACGACAGGGGTGTTCCAAGAGGGTATCTACCACCAAATCATGAGGCTGGGGTGTTCCAAGAGGGTATCTACCACCAAATCTTACGACAGGGGTGTTCCAAGAGGGTATATACCGCCAAATCATACGACAGATGTGTTCCAAGAGGGTATCTACCGTTAAATCATACGACAAGGGTGTTCCAAGAGGGTATCTACCACCAAATCATACGACAAGGGTGTTCCAAGAGGGTATCTACTACCAAATCATACGACAGGGGCGTTCCAAGAGGGTATCTACCACCAAATCACACGACAGGGGTGTTCCAAGAGGGTATCTACCACCAAATCATGAGGCTGGGGTGTTCCAAGAGCAAATCTACCACCAAATCTCACGACAGGGGTGTTCCAAGAGGGTATATACCGCCAAATCATACGACAGATGTGTTCCAAGAGGGTATCTACCGTCAAATCATACGACAGGGGTGTTCCAAGAGGGTATCTACCACCAAATCATGCGACAGGGGTGTTCCAAGAGGGTATCTACCACCAAATCATACGACAGGGGTATTCCAAGAGGGTATCCACCACCAAATCATACGACAGGGGTGTTCCAAGAGGGTATATACCGCAAAATCATACGACAGACGTGTTCCAAGGGGGTATCTACCGTCAAATCATACGACAGGGGTGTTCCAAGAGGGTATCTACCACCAAATCACACGACAGGGGTGTTCCAAGAGGGTATCTACCACCAAATCATAAGACAGGGGTGTTCCAAGAGGGTATCTACCACCAAATCACACGACATGGGTGTTCCAAGAGGGTATCTACCTCCAAATCATACGACAGGGGTGTTCCAAGAGGGTATCTACCACCAAATCATGAGGCTGGGGTGTTTCAAGAGGGTATCTACCATCAAATCATACGACAGGGGTGTTCCAAGAGGATATCTACCACCAAATCATACGACAGGGTGTTCCAAGAGGGTATCTACCACCAAATCATACGACAGGGGTGTTCCATGAGGGTATCTACCACCAAATCATGAGGCTGGGGTGTTCCAAGAGGGTATCTACCGCCAAATCAAAGGACAGGGGTGTTCCAAGAGGGTATCTACCACCAAACCATACGACAGGGGTGTTCCAAGAGGGTATCCACCACCAAATCATACGACAGGGGTGTTCCAAGAGGGTATCTACCACCAAATCTTACGACAGGCGTGTTCCAAGAGGGTATATACCGCCAAATCATACGACAGATGTGTTCCAAGAGGGTATCTACCGTCAAATCATACGACAGGGGTGTTACAAGAGGGTATCTACCACCAAATCATACGACAGGGGTGTTCCAAGAGGGTATCTACCACCAAATCATACGACAGGGGTGTTCCAAGAGGGTGTCTACCACCAAATCATACGACAGGGGTGTTCCAAGAGGGTATCTACCACCAAATCATGAGGCTGGGGTGTTCCAAGAGGGTATCTACCACCTAATCTTACGACAGGGGTGTTCCAAGAGGGTATATACCGGCAAATCATACGACAGATGTGTTCCAAGAGGGTATCTACCGTCAAATCATACGACAGGGGTGTTCCAAGAGGGTATCTACCACCAAATCATACGACAGGGGTGTTCCAAGAGGGTATCTACCACCAAATCATGCGACAGGGGTGTTCCAAGAGGGTATCTACCACCAAATCATACGACAGGGGTGTTCCAAGAGGGTATCTACCACCAAATCATGAGGCTGGGGTGTTCCAAGAGGGTATCTACCACCAAATCTTACGACAGGGGTGTTCCAAGAGGGTATCCACCACCAAATCATACGACAGGGGTGTTCCAAGAGGGTATCTACCACCAAATCTTACGACAGGGGTGTTCCAAGAGGGTATATACCGCCAAATCATACGACAGATGTGTTCGAAGAGGGTATCTACCGTCAAATCATACGATAGGGGTGTTCCAAGAGGGTATCTACCACCAAATCATACGACAGGGGTATTCCAAGAGGGTATCTACCACCAAATCATACGACAGGGGTGTTCCAAGAGGGTATCTACCACCAAATCAGACGACAGGGGTGTTCCAAGAGGGTATCTACCACCAAATCAAGAGGCTGGGGTGTTCCAAGAGGGTATCTACCACCAAATCTTACGACAGGGGTGTTCCAAGAGGGTATATACCGCCAAATCATACGACAGATGTGTTCCAAGAGGGTATCTACCGTCAAATCATACGACAGGGGTGTTCCAAGAGGGTATCTACCACCAAATCATACGACAGGGGTGTTCCAAGAGGGTATCTACCACCAAATCATACGACAGGGGTGTTCCAAGAGGGTATCTACCACTGAATCATACGACAGGGGTGTTCCAAGAGGGTATCTACCACCAAATCATGAGGCTGGGGTGTTCCAAGAGGGTATCTACCACCAAATCTTACGACAGGGGTGTTCAAAGAGGGTATATACCGCCAAATCATACGACAGATGTGTTCCAAGAGGGTATCTACCGTCAAATCATACGACAGGGGTGTTCCAAGAGGGTATCTACAACCAAATCATACGACTGGGGTGTTCCAAGAGGGTATCTACCACCAAATCATACGACAGGGGCGTCCCAAAAGGGTATCTACCACCAAATCATACGACAGGGGTGTTCCAAGAGGGTATCTACCACCAAATCATGAGGCTGGGGTGTTCCAAGAGGGTATCTACCACCAAACCTCACGACAGTGGTGTTCCAAGAGGGTATATACCGCCAAATCATACGACAGATGTGTCCAAGAGGGTATCTGCCGTCAAATCATACGACAGGGGTGTTCCAAGAGGGTATCTACCACCAAATCATGCGACAGGGGTGTTCCAAGAGGGTATCTACCACCAAATCATACGACAGGGGTACTCCAAGAGGGTATCTACCACCAAATCATGAGGCTGGGGTGTTCCAAGAGGGTATCTACCACCAAATCTTACGACAGGGGTGTTCCAAGAGGGTATATACCGCCAAATCATACGACAGATGTGTTCCAAGAGGGTATCTACCGTCAAATCATACGACAGGGGTGTTCCAAGAGGGTATATACCGCAAAATCATACGACAGATGTGTTCCAAGGGGGTATCTACCGTCAAATGATACGACAGGGGTGTTCCAAGAGGGTATCTACCACCAAATCATACGACAGGGGTGTTCCAAGAGGGTATCTACCACCAAATCATAAGACAGGGGTGTTCCAAGAGGGTATCTACCACCAAATCATACGACAGGGGTGTTCCAAGAGGGTATCTGCCACTAAATCGTGAGGCTGCGGTGTTCCAAGAGGGTATCTGCCTCCAAATCTTACGACAGGGGTGTTCCAAGAGGGTATATACCGCCAAATCATACGACAGATGTGTTCCAAGAGGGTATCTACTGTCAAATCATACGACAGGGGTGTTCCAAGAGGGTATCTACCACCAAATCATACGACAGGGGTGTTCCAAGATGGTATCTACCACCAAATCATACGACAGGGGCGTTCCAAGAGGGTATCTACCTGCAAATCATACGACAGGGGTGTTCCAAGAGGGTATCTACCACCAAATCATGAGGCTGGGGTGTTTCAAGAGGGTATCTACCATCAAATCATACGACAGGGGTGTTCCAAGAGGGTATCTACCACCAAATCATACGACAGGGGTGTTCCAAGAGGGTATCTACCACCCAATCATACGACAGGGGTGTTCCAAGCGGGTATCTACCACCAAATCATACGACAGGGGTGTTCCAAGAGGGTATCTACCACCAAATCTTACGACAGGGGTGTTCCAAGAGGGTATATACCGCCAAATCATACGACAGATGTGTTCCAAGAGGGTATCTACCGTCAAATCATGCGACAGGGGTGTTCCAAGAGGGTATCTACCACCAAATCATGAGGCTGGGGTGTTCCAAGAGGGTATCTACCACCAAATCTTACGACAGGGGTGTTCCAAGAGGGTATATACCGCCAAATCATACGACAGATGTGTTCCAAGAGGGTATCTACCGTCAAATCATACGACAGGGGTGTTCCAAGAGGGTATTTACCGCCAAATCATACGACAGATGTGTTCCAAGGGGTATCTACCGTCAAATCACACGACAGGGGTGTTCCAAGAGGGTATCTACCACCAAATCATACGACAGGGGTGTTCCAAGAGGGTATCTACCACCAAATCATACGACAGGGGTGTTCCAAGAGGGTATCTACCACCAAATCATACGACAGGGGTGTTCCAAGAGGGTATCTACCACCAAATCATACGACAGGGGTGTTCCAAGAGGGTATTTACCACCAAATCATGAGGCTGGGGTGTTCCAAGAGGGTATCTACCACCAAATCATGAGGCTGGGGTGTTCCAAGAGGGTATCTACCACCAAATCTTACGACAGGTGTGTTCCAAGAGGGTATATACCGCCAAATCATGAGGCTGGGGTGTTCCAAGAGGGTATCTACCGTCAAATCATACGACAGGGGTGTTCCAAGAGGGTATCTACCACCAAATCATAAGGCTGGGGTGTTCCAAGATAAAATCTGCAGTTAAACCACTAGGAAGAGATGTTAATATGACCGGAGTTAAAGAAAAGAATGTCCGGTAGGAATAAATGTCCAGTTCCTATCCATTAATCTAACTAAGATATTTATTCTAGATTTCATATTCAGGTAAGACATGTTTGGACATATGAAAAGGGACAGTTTTTACCTGGGACCTTCTTCCCTTTCCAACCGGCATTTAAACCACTAGGCAGGGATGTTCCAAGAAGTCGACCGCTTCAACGGCCATTAATATTTCCGAAAATATACCGCATAGTTTAGACGATTACATATCACTGCTAACAATCTGTTATTGGGTGTTCGCATAAATAGAATTTGATATCGAAATCCAGTCAGAGAATAGCATGTATTCATAAAGAACGATCTTTGATACAAAATTCATTCATTTCTATTTGTGAGAACTAAGTGCAGATATAGCCTCGCAAATACACGATATAGATCACCTGACTGGTTGTAAACATGAAATAAATTCTCAACACCGACACCGTACTGCGGGAATTAATGATAAAGGAGAGGAAACATATCTATAGCTCTATTTCCTTTCTAGAGCATATTTCTTTTAACATATTAGTAGGAGAATGCAAATTAAAGCTCTAGCAAAATAAAATGGGCGTATCTCCTGCGTACAGCAACAGTATATATCTCTTTTGAAACTAGAAGATGGCCGCATTAAGCTTAAATCTTTCTATGGATTTAGGATCTTCTGTACGACCGATATATATTTTGTAAATATTTGTTCAATCTCCGTGAACCGGATGTAAGATCGGATTAATTGGACAAGATTGAGTATTGAAAACTCCGAGAACGAAAGGATAATATATACCGGCGTGAAAGTGATCCCAGTTCTGAGAAATTTAGAAATACTTTTCCACAGAAGAGTCTATGCTCTTCCCAATCCTCTTTTCTCGATATAATTACGGTTAATCCTTAGACAAAAGATTGCAACAGGTGCATTGACACGTGATTTCCAGTATAAATTTGTGGTTCGTACATTCTCTCTCCTGCCTATAGCTACAGCATCGGGCAGATTTTAAACTATTGATGACTGGTATAAATATGGTAAATATGCATCAAATGATCCTACTTTTTCAAGAAAAATGATCCTACTTTTCCAAGAAAAATGATTCTACTTTTTCAAGAAAAAAAATGATCCTACTTTTTCAAGAAAGGACCATTATGAATTCAACAAAATTAGCAGTGATATTTGTGTTTCATATTTCATATATTTCGGGATATATACAAACGGGACGCAAGAGTGACCATAAAAACAGAAAGCGACCATGCATTTGGTGGTCAAAATATTTCTTCTTCAAATCTTTGTATGGCTGCAGCTGAAAAATCAGCCACAAGAGTGACCATAAAATCAATTGTTGAGGAAAACAATCACAAAACAATTTGCTAAAAATATTTATCCGACTAATAATATTATGGTCGCATGGTGTTGCATGATCGAAGGTGACCAGATATTTTTTGGTCGCAACTGTTTACCATGAATTTCCAACCCACCTTCTCATGGTTCACACAAAGATCCTTACAGTGAATCTCTGTACCCATTACCTACATGTGTTAATGCATGATGTTGTTTTAATATTGATTGTTCGAAGCTGATGCTGCTTCTTTCGTGTTCTTTATGTACTCTGCCCTGTCTAGGGTGTTCAGTACAATAAATATTGAATTGAATTGAATTGAATTGGTCCAATGTTTATATGGTCACTGGGTCACAGTGACCATATGATCCCAACAGTGAATTTGAAGGATGGGCGATGGAGAGCTCAGGATCTCGACTCAAGCCTCATCTTTTTTACGTAATAACCCGGTAATAACATTTTGCACATAGCCTGGCTTTTTTTTCACACAGAAAAAGAATGTTTCATTCTGCAAATAGTAGTATAGGGACTCCGAAAGAAAGAGCTTTATCTTTTGGTAAAGCTTCAGAGGTATCACCGTAAACGCTGGATAACTTACAGCGACTTATCGGGGATTTTTCAATGTTGACAAGATACTGACCTCGCAAATCATTTCACCTTTGTATATTCTCCCTCGCGCAATGACCAAGTTTTGTAACTCATTCGTTCAATACAAGTTTGTCTTTCACATCTCTTTTTAACAAAACGAAAAGCATACTTAGAATTGTGGAAAACATCTCGGATATTCCATTCATGGGAAAATATACAGGCTACGTATCTTGCCTAGCAATATTATCAATATAATTTGTGACGAATTATGTAAGAATGTATAGAAAATTAATAAGGATATTTAAAATTTAGTAGGATATTTTATAATTAATACGTTATAAAATGAGATATTTCTATTATATTAAAGACAATACAAACGCGGGCTTGAATTAAACTTACCCAAACTAAATACTATGGATGTTTAAAATTTTGGTTGACAGATTCTGAACAGTTCAAATAACAAATATGTATGTCACCTCAGTCGCAACATCAAATGTCACTTCAGTCGCAACATCATTTTATATTTAACAATTCAAATTTAAATTAATTAAAAATAAATTTAATTTTAATTAATTTAAGTTATCTTAAATTTAAATTAATTTCGAATGTGTCATCACGTAGAAGGATATCGTAATAGTGCAGTGGAATGAAGCCACTGTTCATTTCCTTGTTTTCTCTATATATCTAGGAATGCGGTCACTGAGTTTACTGTGATATTCAGCAATTTCAACTGGCATTTTTCGCCTTACCTCCTTTTTTTCGATATGAGCAAATGTGCTCAAGAAAGCCAAAGTATACACTCTAATTAAGCATATTGGTTTGTCGTTATGCCAATAAAAACAGCGTGAAAAACACTCCAGAAAGCAGACCCACCCTCCTCCGCTTGTATCCCGGTTTGACAAAGTTTTCAAGCTATTCTATTGACATTAGACGAAGATAATTCCCACTACAGATTACTGACCAGATGGGTGTCCAACGTTATTATGGGGGTATCGTGCCCACAAACCCCCATTCATTCCCCATAGGTTTTCGCTGTATCGCCAGAACAAAACAAAATACCGTATACCAACTATACATAGATTATCCCATTGGGATCACTTTCATCCTATTTGCATAATCCTGTCTGTGAATGAACATGGGTAAATCCAAAATGGCCGTCATACACGAGGGATCCTCGAAAAGCTCTCATCCAATATTTCGCATTTTATGTTGCCAAAGCGTATCTCCCATGGCAGTGTGACTAACGTCACAGAACCTACGAAGTAGAATGATATTAGGACTTCGACGAGCACTGAACTCTTGAAAATCCTCCGGGCCCCAAGTTGAAATCCTGCCTATATTAAGATGTAGCCCAAGTCAGAATCACCAGTGATTTTCATCAAAAATCACCAGAAATTCTCATCAGAATTCGGTCAGCTTACAACTCGCTGGTGGCGGTCCCCTAACGCACCTTCATGCAAAATATCAAGGTTCTAACGGTTCTGCTTATTTTGCCGACGAAAGTGTTCGGATGGACTTGCTCACTCACTCACTCACTAGCTATACCGGATACCGGACAATTTGCAGATGGTAGCCTACTTCGTAGGAATAATCACATAATGAGACTTTGAAGGCTAAAATTGCATCTGAGCAAGCAGGTATTCATCAAAATAATGTCACCTGGAGAATGAATCGATATAAGAGGTGTGCAATATTTTTTTTTTTTTTTTAATTTATAATGCCCCACAGGTATACGCCAGTATGCTATCACTCTGTCGCCACTTCATTAAATAAAGGATCGATCATCACCTAAGTTGGAAGTAAAACAGTCGTTTTTGCAAATAACTTTTGATGTATATCCATCATCACATTCTTCAGACGACATATAGCTTATATGTTGTTACATCTCGTAATGTTGATTCTCCAGAGAAAGTAACCAGTCTGTTTTACAGGCGACAAATGTGTCCTATATTATTATGAAAATTAGATACACGACAAGTTCTTTTTTTAATTACCATGCTATGCAGATATATAGTCGCCTATGTTGACTTTTTTAGTGAAAAACGACTTTTTTTCTCCAAGTTTAGATAGTCTGCTATCCCTAACCAAAATGTAAACGCCAATTTGATCCTCTTTCCATATAATCCATCGTATATACTCTCCTGGTTTATATTAGGACGTAAATCGGAGGTCCAAACTTTGACTTTTACAACTTCCTCATTTACAGGTTAGGTGTCCCAGTTTAAGAAAACAAGTGTCGTACACTGGACACACGATATCCGCGATACTCACACAATAATAATTATACAATATCGACATAAAGATTTCACTTCCTTTCAAGATTTCACAATTAACGTTTGGTTAACCAGTCCAGTGCTATATTGACTCGCTGTTCAAGAGTCAAGCTTAAAATTATACTGGTCAGCGATATATGGCGTACAATATTGACTCAGTTCAATAAGACAACAGGCATATAACTAAGCTCTTACGATGGATATGCGGACATTCTGTCTTCATTAGTAGGCGCCCCCGCCGCCGCCTCCTTCCCCCACCCCCCCAATTGTCTTTGATCGATCTGTTCATCGATCTGTTTACCAGTATATGGCTCAGTATGGAGATAATGAAAGAACATGCTTATTTAGAACTATGCATCCTGGCCAAGTCCAGAGGTTATAGATAGATTCACGACGATGCTCATCTGAATAATACGCAACGTTATTTCATTAACTCTCGTATTATGCCCTCCTCTCCCCGCCCCCGCCATGGCTCATCTTAATTACTACCCAATCTGCGGAATGATAAAACAATAAGAGCACACAGCTTATAATCTTAATTGGTGTTATATTGAGTCTACTTGCATATCGCACCGAATAGAAGATCATGAGTAAATTCAAATGAATCATTTTATTCATTTTTGCATAAAAGTGTCCGAAATTATTTCATACCAGATACATATTAGGTAGCGCTTGTTGAGAAATTTGCGCAAAATGATATACTGTATACTTGTTTGATGACAAATGAACGACTCAAGAATCGTGTTGTCTAACTGACAACTGCTGATTGCTTTCATGAATTATATCCGATTTCGGAAATACCTTGGTAAACGACGCAATGAATAATTGATGCGGGAATTCTCCGCGGACGATGGGTGGCTATTCTTCGTGGACGATGGGTGGCTGTACCAAAACTCGGAACTGACGCATCTCTCCATATATATTATCTAAATACTATAAACTTGACTTTCTTTACTTGACAATTTGACTTTAAAATTCGACATACTCATCAAGATCGAACTTGTCCAAAGAATCTGACCTTTACAATCTTTTTATTCCTCAGCTGTTTATCCTTTTAAACTGATCTTTTACGGCATTATTCCACAGTCTGACCCATGGAGATGAAGATTTCTGACTTTGGAATCTCTCCAAATTTGTCCGTACATGGAACAGTTTGATTACGTTAGTCATATAGATTTAGAAAGCTTGCTTGACGTCGCCGGTCTTTTGTTGTTCTTTGTTGTTTTTCTGCTTACAGTGTGTAAACAGGTTGATCTGAAGGATGACGGACCTCTTGTACCTCCGCTCCGACTCAAGACAACACCAACCTCCCGTGAGAGTGTGCAGATTCCACTTCGCGAAACTGTAAACCGCGAGCACTGATGACCCGCGTTTGGAGACTGGCGCCTAATTTCATTCTCCCATTGTTAGAGCCATATCCTCCTGCTGTCAGTGTGCCGCACACACAGTGGCTTGATTAGCAGTGGTTATCTTCGTCGATGTTGTTGTTGTTAATAAAAAATGTACTGATTTTTTAAGATTAAATTTATTTTCCATCTATACACGACGACAGTGGATATTATAAAAATGCGTTTTCCAATCTACATCGATCTAGGCCTATACCGCTCATCTACTATATTTTTATCTACAATATATATTGTAGATAAACATATAGTACTGACTGGAGCTCTGTTGGAGCTTGACCACATTCATAAAGTTATTATACGCTTGCCTGTTAAAGTTTGCTTCGGCAATTTGAGTCGGCAATGAGATCATGGTCAATCGTATGGAACATGTTTCAGATCTATTTTCAATTCACTGCACGTTTGACATGAAAATGACCTTGGGGAGTAGGTCACGGTCAATCATATTCGACAGACGTCTATTTTCAGTAGGCTTCTGATCAAATGCCAGTTGCATGTTTGATACGAGTTTAGAATTCTAATCCTTTTTGGTGTATCTTGTTCACAAGGAAAATTGACAGGCAGACGCCCCGACGTCCGCACGCATAAATTTCTACATAATAACTTGAAATTTTAACTTTCGACCTTCTATCTCACGACTCAGTATCTCACCATGACTATCATATATCCATCAATAATTTTGATTAAGCGATACAATTACCAGTATATAAAATATTTCAAATTGTATTGAATCGTAATAGAAAATCGCGTGCTTGAAGTTTATAGATTACAAGTATGAACATGGAGTAATCGAATAATATTATGTGGCAACACCACTACGGTCGATCAGTGACACGTATAATAGAGGATCATCTTTTTAAGCCCTTCGTGAAGCAATCATTGGCATATAACCCATATGATTCAGTTCACAAAATTTTATTTCAGGCGATATTATGTGATATTATACTCATATTGATAACCGCTTCTCAAACAGTTCAACTCCACTAGTCTTGAAAATAGTCGAAATATATAGATATGCTATACTCACCCCTGTAAATATGATAAACGCGTATTCCCAATGGGTATTTTGCGGCTGTCAAATAATCCTGTCACCCCGATAGGCCTACATACGTTAATAGCTATATCGTCCAAGTTAAAATGGTTGTACCGATATATTCTTGACTGATTCTGCGTTTTCCCCCTGAAATGACGATTAGCTTAAATGAACCACGGAATAAAATAAAAAGCATACGGAGTATAAATTTAATCCTGGGTTTTAATTTCAAAATAATTTTGTGATTAATTCAGCTTGATTTCATTTCGAGCGTTGTATCGAGCAAATTATTTAACGAAATGTAAACAGAGTAAATTGCTGACAACGTGTTGACATTTCACAGCTACCGATATGCTGTGCCCTTAGTGTTTATTCGTCAGGCCAAGACAGCCCATGACCAGTCAACGATTAAGCATTTTGGATTCCTTAATTTCTGTTCCGGTGTTCAAGCAAGTACATTTAACAGAACCGATCATTGGGCATGCCAGAGGGATCTTCCATCTGTTCCACACACGCTGGGACAAAAGGCAAGTAAGGAATGATATTGGTCAGATGGACATAAACATTACCGGTAGATCTTATTGGAGAATAATAAAGTGTTCAGCAGTTATACATGTAGCAAATATTTATGCCTCTATTAGAGAACGCAATGGTGTCACATCTATGGTGTCGCTCCTCTGCTATTCAGGCACTGCCATGACATGAATGTAACCAGGAACGATTGGGACAGGCTGTATGTTAGTATCTAACATTGACCATACGCTACAGGATCCACCATTCAGGCACTGCCATGACATGAATGTAACCAGGAACGATTGGGACAAGCTGTATGTCAGTATCTATGATTGACCATATACGCTACAGGATCCACCATTCAGGCACTGCCATGACAGGCATTGAACCAGGAACGATTGGAACAGGCTGTATGTATGTATCTATGATTGACCACATACGCCACAGTATCCACCATTCAGGCACTGCCATGACATGAATGTAACCAGGAACGATTGGGACAAGCTGTATGTCAGTATCTAGGATTGACTATACGCTATAGGATCCACCATTCAGGCACTGCCATGACAGGCATTGAGCCAGGAACGATTGGGGCAGGCTGTATGTATGTATCTAGGATTGACCACATACGCCACAGGATCCACCATTCAGGCACTGCCATGACATGAATGTAACCAGGAACGATTGGGACAGGCTGTATGTTAGTATCTAACATTGACCATACGCTACAGGATCCACCATTCAGGCACTGCCATGACAGGCATTGAACCAGGAACGATTGGAACAGGCTGTATGTATGTATCTAGGGTTGACCACATACGCTACATGATCCACCATTCAGGCACTGCCATGACATGAATGTAACCAGGAACGATTGGGACAGGCTGTATGTTAGTATCTAACATTGACCATACGCTACAGGATCCACCATTCAGGCACTGCCATGACAGGCATTGAACCAGGAACGATTGGGACAAGCTGTATGTCAGTATCTAGGATTGACTATACGCTACAGGATCCACCATTCAGGCACTGCCATGACATGCATTGAACCAGGAACGATTGGAACAGGCTGTATGTATGTATCTAGGATTGACCACATACGCTACAGGATCCACCATTCAGGCACTGCCATGACATGCATTGAACCAGGAACGATTGGGACAGGCTGTATGTCAGTATCTAGGATGGACTATACGCTACAGGATCCACCATTCAGGCACTGCCATGACATGCATTGAACCAGGAACGATTGGGACAGGCTGTATGTCAGTATCTAACATTGACCATACGCTACAGGATCCACCATTCAGGCACTGCCATGACATGCATTGAACCAGGAACGATTGGGACAGGCTGTTTTTTAGTATCTAACATTGACCATACGCTACAGGATCCACCATTCAGGCACTGCCATGACAAGCATTGAACCAGGAACGATTGGGACAGGCTGTATGTCAGTATCTAGGGTTGACCACATACGCTACAGGATCCACCATTCAGGCACTGCCATGACATGAATGTAACCAGGAACGATTGGGACAGGCTGTATGTTAGTATCTAACATTGACCATACGCTACAGGATCCACCATTCAGGCACTGCCATGACAGGCATTGAACCAGGAACGATTGGGACAGGCTGTATGTCAGTATCTAGGATTGACCACATACGCTACAGGATCCACCATTCAGACACTGCCATGACAGGAATGTAACCAGGAACGATTGGGACAGGCTGTATGTTAGTATCTAACATTGACCATACGCTACAGGATCCACCATTCAGGCGCTGCTATGACATGCATTGAACCAGGAACGATTGGGACAGACTGTATGTTAGTATCTAACATTGACCATACGCTACAGGATCCACCATTCAGGCACTGCCATGACATGCATTGAATCAGGAACGATTGGGGCAGGCTGTATGTCAGTATCTAGGATTGACCACATACGCTACAGGATCCACCATTCAGGCACTGCCATGACAGGCATTGAATCAGGAACGATTGGGACAGGCTGTATGTCAGTATCTAGGATTGACCATACGCTACAGGATCCACCATTCAGGCACTGCCATGACATGCATTGAACCAGGAACGATTGGGGCAGGCTGTATGTCAGTATCTAGGATTAACCACATACGCTACAGGATCCACCATTCAGGCACTGCCATGACAGGCATTGAATCAGGAACGATTGGGACAGGCTGTATGTCAGTATCTAGGATTGACCATAAGCTACAGGATCCACCATTCAGGCACTGTCATGACATGCATTGAACCAGGAACGATTGGGACAGGCTGTATGTCAGTGTCTAGGATTGACCACATACGCTACAGGATCCACCATTCAGGCACTGCCATGACAGGCATTGAATCAGGAACGATTGGGACAGGCTGTATGTCAGTATCTAGGATTGACTATACGCTACAGGATCCACCATTCAGGTACTGCCATGACATGCAGTGAACCAGGAACGATTGGGGCAGGCTGTATGTCAGTATCTAGGATTGACCATACGCTGCAAAATCCACCATTCAGGCACTGCCATGACAGGCATTGAATCAGGAACGATTGGGACAGGCTGTATGTCAGTATCTAGGATTGACCATACGCTACAGGATCCACCATTCAGGCACTGCCATGACAGGCATTGAACCAGGAACGATTGGGACAGGCTGTATGTCAGTATCTAGGATTGACCATACGCTACAGGATCCACCATTCAGGCACTGCCATGACAGGCATTGAATCAGGAACGATTGGGACAGGCTGTATGTCAGTATCTAGGATTGGCCATACGCTACAGGATCCACCATTCAGGCACTGCCATGACATGCATTGAACCAGGAACGATTGGGACAGGCTGTATGTCAGTATCTAGGATTGACCATACGCTACAGGATCCACCATTCAGGCACTGCGATGACATGCATTGAACCAGGAACGATTGGGACAGGCTGTATGTCAGTATCTAGGATTGACCACATACGCTACAGGATCCACCATTCAGGTACTGCCATGACATGCAGTGAACCAGGAACGATTGGGGCAGGCTGTATGTCAGTATCTAGGATTGACCATACGCTCCAGGATCCACCATTCAGGCACAGCCATGAGATGCATTGAACCAAGAAAGATTGGCACAGGCTGTATGTCAGTATCTAGGATTGACCATACGCTGCAAAATCCACCATTCAGGCTCTGCCATGACATGCATTGAACCAGGAACGATTGGGACAAACCGTATGATATCTAGTATCTAGGATTATCCAGACGCTTCAGGATCCACAGCTGTTAAAACACATCATCAGTGACTTCAATGTGTCAACTTTGTCTTACTGTCATCAGCACGGTTCCATATTTGCGAGTATGTCCCACTCTTCAGCATGCGATCTCAGCCTGAGTCACTTCGGATCTACCTATACTTATGTTGGTGGAAGGATTATAAATGTTTTGCCCACCCTTGTAAAATGTTTCCAACTATAAGTAGCCAAAATGTCTATTAACGTAAGCATATATCACAACCACCAAACGGACGGACGGACGGACCGACCCACATAAATCGGTATCAGAATACACCATTATCTCTAGGTAACGTTTGTGGTCTATGAATGTGGGTTCGTGTGCTGGCGCAGATCGTCTGGCGGAGCATGGGGATTCATCGCGGAGAACGGCACAATGATTGTTCGTTCGGATGACGTAAGGTATCTAATAATTCGACCACCTGAAGTTTTATTATTATCCAGCATTCTTCACAATGTAGTACTTTTATTTATTCTTTATTGCTTGATTTGGAAAACGCTTTTATAAATGTGTGTCTCCCCCAACAAACCCTCGTGGCCAGGGTTGCCAGATACCTTCCACGCCACACATAACCTGGATAAAATTTGAATTTAGACCAAATAAGTAGACAGAAGTCATTTTTAAATTTGGTAACAATACAAAGCGTTCGCCATTTTCGGTTTCCGAATTAATGGGGTTGAAAGTTGCAGTTCCTGTGATTGAATTATGTGAGACCTTACGGTGAGAATATATGTTGTTGTCTTTCGATTGTTTATGTGGCTTATAGCAAAGTTAATTAGATTTGCATACATATGCTTTGAATTTACTTCAAATATGTACTCGACTTATCGCTTTTTCCGAATAGCCATATTTAGTCAAAGTTTAATTAACGTTTGACAAAAAATTCAATCCATATAGACCGGTGATTGAAATAGAGACGGCGATAACGTATATTTAATCAGTGCTCAACGCAGTGCAAGTAAATACCGTCGGCTATATATGGCTTTTAGGAAAGGAAACCAGGAATTAAATTTAACTGAGCTATTCCATGTCAAGTGTAAAAGAGCTTCGGTTAATGTGCCCTAGTTATTTCACCAGTCATGTGACCGTTTGGATAGGGAAATTTCGACACTTTACATGGCGGCATCAGCTTATAAATCATTGAAAATACATGAATCATATTATTCGATATGATGAGATGGTCTTCCGTGACAGCTGAAATAAGACCGATGGTATCCAATATGGCAGTGGCCGCTGAGAACGCAGACAACTGATATAAAACCGATGGTATCCAATATGACAGTGGCCGTTGAGAACGCAGACAAATGACATAAGACCGATGGTATCCAATATGGCAGTGACCGCTGAGGACGCAGACAACTGACATAAAACCGATGGTATCCAATATGGCAGTGGCCGCTGAGAGCGCAGACAACTGACATAAGACCGATGGTATCCAATATGGCAGTGGCCGCTGAGAGCGCAGACAACTGACATAAGACCGATGGTATCCAATATGGGAGTGGCCGCTGAGAACGCAGACAAACGACAAAAGACCGATGGTATCCAATATGGCAGTGGCCGCTGAGAACGCAGACAAATGACATAAGACCGATGGTATCCAATATGGCAGTGGCCGCTGAGAACGCAGACAAACGACATAAGATCGATGGTATCCAATATGGCAGTGGCCGTTGAGAACGCAGACAACTGACATAAGACCGATGGTATCCAATATGGCAGTGGCCGCTGAGAACGCAGACAAACGACATAAGACCGATGGTATCCAATATGGCAGTGACCGCTGAGAATGCAGACAACTGACATAAGGCCGATGGTATCCAATATGGCAGTGGCCGCTGAGAACGCAGACAACTGACATAAGACCGATGGTATCCAATATGGCAGTGGCCGCTGAGAACGCAGACAAACGACATAAGACCGATGGTATCCAATATGGCAGTGGCCGCTGAGAACGCAGACAACTGACATAAGACCGATGGTATCCAATATGGCAGTGGCCGCTGAGAACGCAGACAAATGACATAAGACCGATGGTATCCAATATGGGAGTGGCCGCTGAGAACGCAGACAAACGACATAAGATCGATGGTATCCAATATGGCAGTGGCAGTTGAGAACGCAGACAACTGACATAAGACCGATGGTATCCAATATGGCAGTGGCCGCTGAGAACGCAGACAACTGACATAAGACCGATGGTATCCAATATGGCAGTGGCCGCTGAGAACGCAGACAAACGACATAAGACCGATGGTATCCAATATGGCAGTGGCCGCTGAGAACGCAGACAACTGACATAAGAGATGTCAGATGGTTTCCAGTCAGTGACAGCGGATATCAGAAAGATGGTCTAATATGACAGTTGAGGCAATGTAGATGATCTCCAGTGACACCTCAGATAATACAGATCGAGGGTATTGTATATACAGACAGGAACAACTGGGATTGGTCTCCAGGCAGAGATAAGAGAGATGTTCTCCATGCAGTGACAGTTGAGATAAGACAGATTATCTCCAGGCTGTGGCGGCTGAGATGACAGAGATGATCTCCATCTGTGATAGCTGAGATAGAACAGATGGTAGCCCAGCAGAAAGAGCTGAGTTGAGATAGATAGCCTCTAGACTGTGACAGCTGAGATAAGACAGATGTTCTCCAGGTAGAAAAAGATGAGAGGAGACAGATGGTCTCCAGGCTGCAACAGCTGAGATGAGCGGTTGGTCTTCAGGCAGAGAGAGCAGAGATGAGACAGATGGTCTCCAGACAGAGATAAGAGAGATGTTCTCCATGCAGTGACAGCTGAGATAAGACAGATTATCTCCAGGCTGTGGCGGCTGAGATGACAGAGATAATCTCCATCTGTGATAGCTGAGATAGAACAGATGGTAGCCCAGCAGAAAGAGCTGAGTTGACATATATAGCCTCCAGACTGTGACAGCTGAGATAAGACAGATGGTCTCCAGGTAGAAAGAGATGAGAGGAGACAGATGGCTTTCAGGCTGTAACTGCTGAGATGAGACAGATGGTCTCTAGGCGGAGAGAGCTGAGATGCGATAGATGGTCTCCAGACTGTAACAGCTGAGATGAGACAGATGGTCTTCAGGCAGAGAGAGCTGAGATGAGACAGATGGTCTCCCGTCAGAGAGAACTGAGACAGATGGTCCCCAGGCAGAGAGAGAGTTAAGATGAGACAGATGGTCTCCAGGCTGTGACAGCTGATATGAGACAGATGTTCTCCAGGCTGTGATAGCTGAGATCGAGACAGATGGTCTCCAGGCAGAGAGAGCTGAGTTGAGATAGATTGTGCCCAGACTGTGGCAGTTGAGATAAGTCAGACTATCCGGCTGCGACAGCTGAGATGACAGAGATGATTTCCAGGCTGTGCTAGCTAAGATGAGACAGATGGTTTTCAGGCAGAGAGTGCTGAGTTGAGATAGATGGTCTCCAGGCTGTGACAGCTGAAATAAGACAGATGGTCCTCAGGCAGGGTAAGCTGAGATGAGACAGATGATCTCCATGCAGAGAGAGCCTGAGACAGATGGTCTCCAGACTGTAACAGCTGAGATGAGATAGACGATCTCCAGGATGTGACAGCTGAAATGAGACAGGTTGTGTCCAGGTTGAGAGAGCTGAATTAATACAGATGGTCTCCATGCAGAGAGTACTGAGTTGAGATAGATGGTCCCCAGGCTGTAACAGCTGAGATAAGACAGATGGTCTCCCGGCAAAGAGTGCTGAGTTGAGACAGATGTTCTCCAGGCTGTGATAGCTGAGATCGAGACAGATGGTCTCCAGTCAAAGAGTGCTGAGTTGAGACAGATGGTCTCCAGGCTGTGACAGCTGAGATAAGACAGACGGTCTCCAGGCTGTGACAACTGAGATAAGACAGATGGTCTCCAGGCAAAGAGTGCTGAGTTGAGACAGATGGTCTCCAGGCTGTGACAGCTGAGATAAGACAGACGGTCTCCAGGCAGAGAGAGCTGAAATGAGACAGAAGGCATCCAGACTATGACAGTCGAGATGAGACAGCTGGTCTCCAGGCTGTGACAACCGAGATGACAAAAGACAAATGGTCTCCAGGCACAGAGAGAGAGAGAGAGCATATTCACAATATTATAGGCCAGTTATCACTTGTTACAAATATTTTCACGTAGCTAGAAGTGGGATGAAATTACCCGACAGTATCTGGATAGCTGTTCAGTTAGATATGTTCATTGTTATTACGTTATTTCCAGAAGGGCCGGTTATGTTCGCATTGTACATAACTGATGACGTCTCAGTGACGACATTTGTTCGTGCGGTAGTTTCTGATAATTTGTTTCATATGCATTCCGCGGCAAGAAAAGTGACAAAATCCGACGGAGAACACCAAATACACAAATCTCTGTACGAGGACCCTTAATTGCCGCCATTTTGAATTTACCAAAGATGTCTCGCACCTGGGAGCAAGCAAATAAGCAAAAATGAGTCCATCATGATACAGTCAGAGAGAATTTCAGATCTGGTCCAATTTTCTATGATAGTTATGACAAGAACTTCGAAAGAGGTCATAAGTAGGCACTCTTTAACCTCTTGAATATTGAATGTTTATCAGGTCCCAATCGTTTTACTCGGCATGGGTCAAAATAGCGTGGTATGTTGCTTGTTCAAAGACATGTCGACACTTGAGAAGGGAAACAAGGCGAAATGAATCAAATATGTCTAGCTTACTATTATAATAAACTCATTTTTCTAACCCCGCAGCTGAGATCTGAATATCCTAAATATCCTATCAAAAGACGATTTGTATTAACGTATCAAAGCATACAGGACACCGTTTGTTCAGTCTGTCTGCCCACCAGAGTGAACCAAATAATTAAGGGATGAACCGAGACGTCTGAAAACAATGAAAACATCTGTTGTCGATGATGGACTCTTGCCATGCCATATACAGGATCCTATGTTGTCCGTGAAATTAAATCTGATCTACACGAAAGCGAAGTGAGAGATGTCACAGACTTCTATTGTATCTGAGTTATAGACTTATCTCACACTGGTCATCGAGTTTCAGTGCGTTCAGGGTCAAACTCTCCACAGCGCATGCTCCGTTTCACCGAGTTCGCTGTTGCCATAAACCAATCAGATTTCAGAGATAAGATAATCACTGCTGAGCTTTGTTGCCATTGACCTTGGTCCAAACCGTACACTTTAATTATTTATGTAACAGTCACTCCCTCATAGTTTCAGAATAATCGCTGCTGTTCCAACGTCCTATGTTCGTCGGCGAGTCTGTCGTCTTTATTACGATTGAAATAACGGCCATAAATAGACGTATTTCGAAATCAAAACAAGAACAAAAAATAATGAACCTGATCTGTGAATTACGTCAAGTCGAGTAATAGACGTACAGAGACCAGAGCGGGCTGAAATCTGTCCGCCACCAACAGCAGAGAGCAATTGTTTGCTGTGATATAGAATACGCCAGATTGCGCCTGAGTATTGCGCACGCGTTTGAATCCATTTACTTCAAGATTCTCACGGCGTTCATTTGAACAGTCACAATCGAAGCGTGACTGAGATACGTCACTCTCTAGATAACGCCCTTTAAAGAAAGTCACATGGATTAAGCATACTGATTAGCGATACGAATTTGATAGTTTTGGGAACATCATGATGTCTTGTCAGCATCATTGAAAACTGTTGACCGCTTTTCTCTTACAGGAAACTAGCTTATGTTTTTGTATACTATGATTGTTTTGTTTTTTTTTGTGCTAATGCCGTTTTTATGAGATAGGTCTTTGGATTATGGACGTAGAGATTCTTTAACGAACGACGGCTGAAGATAATGAATGACGGACCAGACGCTTGTAATTGGCCCAGTGTGCAGGTTGGCCATACCCCACTAAGCTGGTTGGGTAGAAGCATCCAGATCCCAACCCATAGTGTACCCGGGCCGGAGCTGGTTAACTCAATCTGTACCCGGGTCGGATCAGGTTAACCCATTCTGTACCCGGGCCGGAGCAGGTTAACTCATTCTGTATCCGGACAGGATTTCGTTGACTACCCTGATGACGTACTTTTCGGTCCTTTTGGGGCCATTGTTTTCTTTATCAACTTTATTTCTCAAAAGCTATTTTATGCAATATCAACAGACGAAATCATCAAAAACACATCTTTCTGAAGACCTCTCGTGACAGCCATTTATAATTGACACATCCTTTGCATATAGGGTTATTCAAAAGGTCCAGACTTGATGAGGGAACAAGTCAGACAGTTTTAGAAGAAATGTTGATAAAAGGAATCACTGAATTGTATCTTGGGAGGGGACAGCTATCTTGAGAGATAACGAATCCCAAACATTGATCTTAAAGATTTAAAGTGCCGTTAAATCACATAAACTTGTCACAATTTCCGTGAGAAAAGGGGAAATTTTTTGTTATACAAAAACATCTTTAGAATTGCCCTTATTTGATGGTCATATGTCTAGAACAAAGCGTATTGCCTCATGGGCCACCGATGTTGCAGAGGTCGTTTTTATTTCGGTGAACTTGAGACAGAAGCGTGTAGGCCGGTCGAAATGCGAGATCAGACGAACAGGCGTTTATAGACTGTGTCTCTATTGACCGATTCGGAAGCAGCCCTAACACAAACAGCATTGTATGCCGACGGTATCATATCAAAACAAATCCAACAAAGAGATATTGATCCAAGATAATGGAAAACATTAGTTGTCAGTAATGACTTAAAATCGGAATGCAGACAAAAGTAACCGCCCTTTGTAGGTGGATGAAATCTGTGATAACAATCTATTGAGAAATAAAATGTATCCATGAAGGTTTCATGTCGATCTCGACCGCCCTTATATGCTAGAAGACAAATATATACTACACAAATACATGAAACAAGCAGCCAGAGGATGCTAAGTCCCCCGCCGAAATGGCAGCAATATTTTTTAGCATTGTTGGTCTCAGGGGATATAAATGAGGGAGGCAACTGCTACTTCATAGGTGTTGGATGCGGAAGGGACTTCCCGCCTTCCCAAGTTTTAAAATCAACTCCGAACGGTTGACCGAACGTTTTTTTGCTTCTGTAATATAGTTTCCATGCTGTGAAGCACGGAAATTATGTAACCGAGAAGCGACTCCAAGTGACATCTCAAGGCATATTATCTGCAAACCAAATTTGACGAGAAGCTGAATGCATCCTCAACCTATTGTCTGGAAACCAAATTTTAAATTTGCCACCATGTGTCGCCACCTGTAGGTACATGAAACAACCACACTGACAACTGCATGCCATCATCTGTCCGTCCGAAAAACCACAAGCTGGAATTCAATTCAATTCAGGAAATTGATCATATGCACAGTGTGCACCTCAACTTTAGGTGAGTGAGTGAATAGAATTTAACGTCGCTTTCAACATTATTTCAGCTATATCACGACGAACTTTAGGAACGCAGTTGTAATTAATATAGTAAGTTACACGTGTGGACAAAAATGGTTCCTGCAGAAGCTTTAGGGTAAATCATATGATGTGAGATACAATTATTTGATAGCAAAATGGAAGGAAATGTTGTCCTTCATTTAAGATGACACGAAATTAAAAAACCAGGGGTTCGGTACTGCGGGGAAATTTTCCCGCCAGTTATTTCATATTATACTTTTGAAATAAAATATGGTTCATGCAAAAGCTTTAGGGTAAATCATATGATGTGGAATAGAATGATTTCATAGCAAAATTGAAGGAAATGTTGTCCTTCATTTAAGGCGACATGAAATTCAAAACTAACATGGGTTCGGTTCTGCGGGGATCCCCCCGCCAGTTATTTCATATTCTACTTCTGAAATAAAATATGGTTCCTGCAAAAGCTTTAGTGTAAATCATATGATGTGGAATAGAAAGACTGGACAGCAAATTTAAGAAAATGGTGTCCTTCATTTAAAGCGACATGAAATTCAAAACTAACGGCGAGAAGCGGAAGAAAGAAGAGAAAATAACAAACCCATTTAGGGATGCCTAAATTAGACAAAGCATTGAAAGTTATAGCTTGTGAAGAATTTGAATGGAAACTATGGACATTCACAGAAGATTGGAACAAGACCCAGTGGTGCCACCTTCAGGTGGATCATGCTGAAACGCAATACCAACCCATGTCTGGTCACAAGGAGTGTATATGCTAAATTTCGAAGGAATCCGACAAAGCTTTTGGAAGTTATCGCCTGTGAAGAATTTGAACAGACATCCACAGACACAAAGAGAGCAAGACCCATTTTAACTGGAACGGACACGAAGAAGCGAAACTCAATGATGCCCCTCCAGGCAAATGTTACTGAAATCCAGTACGCAACCGCGTCTTCTCACGAGGAATGCGTATGCCGAATTTCGGAAGAATCCAAGAAAGCGTTTGGAAGTTATCGCTTGTAACTGACATCCACGGACACAAAGAAGCAAGATCCATTTTGACCCAGTGGCGCCACCTTCAGGCAGATGTTGCTGAAATGCGATACCGGCTGGCGTCTTGTCGCAAGGAATGCGTATGCCAAATTTCGGAAGAATCCAACAAAGCGTTAGGAAGTAATCATTCGAACAGACATGCACGGACATCCACGGACATGCACGGACACATAGAAGCAAGAACCATTTTGACCCAGTGGCGCCACCTTCAGGCAGATGTTGCTGAAATGTGATACCGGCAGGCGTCTTGTCGCAAGGAATGCGTATGCCAAATTTCGGAAGAATCTAACAAAGCGTTAGGAAGTAATCATTCGAACAGACATGTACGGACATCCACGGACATGCACGGACACATAGAAGCAAGAACCATTTTGACCCAGTGGCGCCACCTTCAGGCAGATGTTACTGAAATGCGATACCGGCTGGCGTCTTGTCGCAAGGAATGCGTATGCCAAATTTCGGAAGAATCCAACAAAGCGTTAGGAAGTAATCATTCGAACAGACATGCACGGACATCCACGGACATGCACGGACACATAGAAGCAAGAACGATTTGCCGCGTTGCGGCGGGGGACAAAAAGACATGCAAACCCAAACAGATAGACAATATATTTATCACAGAAAAATGAATTGATCCTTTTTCTTTCGAAGTATCTTTTTTTAGTCGTACCCAGCTGAAAAGAATGAAGGATAAATATAGGGAAACATAATAGAGTATCTGAATAAAACCATCTCCATACCTCACGTCCAGTTAATAATATACGTTAAATTAATGATGGAACTTGTGTATCTTGATGTGTGAAAACGTATAGAACGTGCTAACAGAAGAAGTAAGTACCACTAATGTACCACCACGTGACTTAGGAGCACGCAGCGTTGATGGGTCAGTTTTCTCCAGAAATCCATGCACCAACTAACCAAGCCTTGAGTTTGTGTCTACCTCGACGAATACAGTACAGAGATGGGGGCGGAAACTGCACACGATAATCAGAACATCATCCAGTATACACAAAATCGACCTGACTTTCCATCCCCGCCCTCCCCCGGTTCTCAATACGATGCTCGCAGCGCCAGTATTTTAGATCCGAATTATGGACAGGGCTCAGAATCACTGATCTCTCATTTACAAGTGGAACGCCCGACCGACTGAGCTGAAGAGGAATTCCCGTTAGCTTTGAACTGGAAAACTATACTGCAATTTGATAATTCGCGTACTTCCCAAGGCAAAAAAAATGGTTGATATCAAACGGAACAAGACGAAGTTGTAAAAATAGACCTGAATGAGTTTTAAACAATTCTCCAAGAGGACAACGATTGTTGAAAATGTATAAAACGTGCTGATGGAAGAAGTGAGTGTCAGTAAGGTACCACCATGTAACTTACATACAAAGAACGACAATTTTTGAACGAGTACCATGGCGTTGATGGTTCAATTTTCTTTACAATTCCTACACCAACTAATCAAGCCTTGTCTTGTTGGCTACCTCGAGGATTACGGCACAGAGGTGAGAGCGGAAACCGCCACATCAAAAGTTCCATGCGAAAACGTGACCGTCGATTACCCCCTCCCGTCAGTCCTCCCTGCTCGCAGCGCCAATATTTTAGATCCAAATTCTTCACAAGGCTTAGAACCACTGACCTTACACTTTTCATAAGAGTTGAGCGCGCCCAACCGACTCAACTGAAGACGAATTCCCGTTATTAGCTTAACACGCTTAAAACTAAAGTGTTGTAAAGTGTTGAAATAACACTTTAAGTGTGTCCACAGGGACTGCACTTTAAAGTGCTGTCCCTGTGGACACACTTAAAGGGTTATTGCAACACTTTACGAGTAGGTTTCGACACTTAGTTTTAAGCGTGTTCGAACTGGAGACCCGCTTTTTACATCACCCTGCACTGGTGCAGATGAAGAATATCATGTTTAAGCCCAGACATAGGGTGTTTGATCTCGGTGTCCACACAAGCTTTCTAAACAGAGTAAATGGATCATTTCCCCAATGAAGAGCACCGCAAATTTATTTCTCTAAATGCTGCTAAGTAAAATCGCTTAACATGTGTGTGCAGCCCTGAAGAGTTTGATCAGCTTGATTATCGCGACGAAGGACAGATTCTTCTGCAATAACGTTGACTATACCGCAATGGGATCATTCGCGTACTTCACAAGGCCAAAAAAGTATGCTATCAAATGGAACAAAAGAAGTTGTGAAAATAACCCTGGAATGAGTTAAGAACAATTCCCCAACAGAACACAATGATTGTTTCATAAAGGATCATATAATATGGGTCTATAGAGTCTCCCGTTCGTCTTGTCCATGGCAATATTTTCACATTGTGTGATCGAACTATGATGCTAAACCCCAGAATCATGATGGCGAGTGGAAGCCATAAACTATAACCTCTATATGCACAACCGTGTGCTTTTTACCCCTCGGCCAACTTTGGCCTAGGGGTATTGTCGTCATCATGTACGGCTGTCCGTCCGTCCGTCCGTTACCGCGATATCTACAGAACCGTTTCATGCATGGCAACCAAACTTGTTATATCTATTTATCTTCACGTAAATCAGAAGCCTATCGAAAATGAGTCATCTCGGACAATATTTTGCAGAGTTATACCCCTTTTTACAAATAAAAATCCATTTGTGATTTGTTATTGTGATAATTTCAGAACCGTTCCATATACAACATCCTAACGTGATACAGTTGTTTCTCTTGACCTGAACTAGATGCCTATCGAAAATGAGTCGTGTCAAAAAGGATTTTGCAGAGTTATGCCCCTTGTCTAATAAAATCCACTAATTCCTATGTTAAGTTTGCATATAATTTCTATATCATGTTTGTATACTATCACATTTATTTATTGATTGGATGACTGATTTATTGATTTATTCTCTTACACAATGCGAAGAATGCCTGCAAATCTGTTTTGAAAATGACACTAGATGCCTATCGAAAATGAGTCGTGTCAGAAAGTATTTTGCAGAGTTATGCCCTTGTCTAACAAAATCCACTAATTCCTATGTTAAGTTTGCATATTATTTCTATATCATGTTAGTATACTATCACATTTATTTATTGATTGGATGACTGATTTATTGATTTATTCTCTTAGACAATGCGAAGAATGCTTGCAAATCTGTTTTGAAAATGACATACATGTGCCATTTAGTATACATGTACTGTATTTATCTAGCCATGTGTACTGTTGTTTTGCTGAGACATCGATACAGCTCTTTCAATTTATTCCAGAAACAAATTAATTTAAGGGGAGGAAAACTTTTTTTTTTTTCAAAGAAAGTACACTTACAATACCAGGGGTAAATATTTCTTCCCACAAGCCAATCAATTGGTAGAGACACCCTTACATTATAATAGCTGGGATTCAGAGCCGAGGGGTTTCGATAGCGCAGCTTCATGTTTTGATTTGGGGAACGAACAAACACTGCAAAAAAACTAAACTTTCTAAACACCACAGTGTTGCGCAACAATTTCTGGCGGTTTTTAGAAACACCAGCAATGATGGCAGTTACCACTGTTAGTGTTATGCAACATCAAATATCATCAGTGGTGTTTCAAACACCACAACCACCACTTTTGGTGTGTACGAAAAACCAACAACAAGTAGTTTGCAGATGAGCGACCATCAAGTTCTGGTGTATTGAAAGACTTTCTTTTTAGAGTGTATTGGGATGCATTAAAGTGCAAAATTAATAAATGTATACTAGCGCAGGACATTCCTAGTTGTTCCACGAAACGTATATCGTCAAAGAATGTTCTAATCTGAGTGAGATTTATGCTCACGTAGTTCACTCTTTGGAACACAGTCCGAGCTTCTCTAACGGGATTAGTTATGGTTTTGTTGAAATAAATGAAATGAAAGCGTAGTTGTTTAATGGATCTTGTCAAAAATCAGCAAATACTGAAGAGAAATTATTCATTACTAAATGTATGCGAGTTAAGTCGGTCGAATATTTTTCTTGTGTAACTTTTACCTGATTGAGTCGCGCGACCCTGCTTTCCGGGGGAGAGAACTCTCTGACCCCTGTCAGACACTCTACATGTATATCCATCGTATGGCTGAAGGGTAAGAGGAAGCTAGCTCGGAGTATTGGGAACAAGGAGCGCAAAGGACATAGGTCCTTCACGTATTGAATGAGCGCAGACGGGATTATGTGTGCGGATGTGAAATTGTGGATGTGTGGGTGTGTATATATGGGTGTGGATGTGTGTGTAAGGGGGGGGGGGTGGCGGGCCATATAAGGGGTGGGGAGAAGACTATCAGCAGCTTCATTATAAAAAAAGTTGTCAGATTAAACTGAAGAAGACACAGTACATCAGTCAAACCAGCTTTAAAGACCACTTGTCCTCAAGCACAACAGCCCCTTCCTGCTCTCCCCTGGTCAAAGTTTTCACGTTAAATCACCATTATTGAAAGATCACCTGTCTTAAGAACTAGGCCTTAACTTTTCTGTATCCCCAGAGTCTCGTAAGCCATGCCAGTTTGACTTTACGTTTTCAGGAAAAATCGGCTTAATAGCATTTGGCAAGTGTGGGATTAGTTTTGACCACAGACTTTCCACTGCCCAGGAACCATCATGAACATTAAGTTCCAGATCAAATTTATCCAAATATAAACATTATAAAAAGCTTTTTGGAGCCCAGCCCCGTCTATCTACCCAACGTAACACATATTCAACACTACATTTTTCATTATGGCTTCCATTTTTATCCACTCTTGTCAAGTTACTTAATACATATGCAAATCAAAGTAACAATATGGCTGTTTACATGGGACTATATGCTAACATAGTGGAGAGATTACAATGTTTACAGGAACGCCTGCAAGCTTGAACAAAATATCAAACGGTTTTTGTACGAATACGGCATCATATTCCCTCAATTTGTCTAGCCTACCTTTCAAAACTGGACATTAAATTTGAGATTTTAGAATGATATTCTATGATATGATAAAGCAGAGCCCATGCACCGTCCCGGCTATCGCATTCGGGAAAATTGGGATTTTTTACTTATTTATTAAAATAATTTTACCTGTGCGAAGAAATAGTTCGCCTCAAGTCAGTCCCTGCCTTCGGTTAATTCGCAAACTATTAGACTAAGTATACACTCAAGAAGCACAAAATTGAAACACTAGTATAAACCGGGTAGATTTATTTCTTGTCCGAGCTGACCCTTCAGCCACACGACAAGGGCCATGGCAAGCTCGGACTAATTTATTCCCTATTATATTGATAAATTAACACTTGTGATGATTATAGGGTATAGGCATGTACACGGAATACTATAGTCTTTTACTATTTATATCTTTTTTTCTCTGGAATACATGATTGATCTAATTAGATTGTGAGTGCCTTATAGCCCGCGGGAGCGGGAGGCAAAATGGCAGTGTCTCATGTAAATTAACATCATATTATAAATGGCCTGGGCGATTGCAAATAAACGTTTATCGATTCAGATTCAAATTAGATATACATGTAGGATGTTTGAATTTGCTGAATTAGAAGACTGTGTTAGGTCTAATCTAATAAGTAAAAAAAGATTGATCTGGCTTGGATGGAATATCTTAATTTTGTGTCCGTCACAATCAGAGCAGATTCAAACGAGCGAGTTGTTTAACATTAGGAAAACTCTATATAGGACGAAATGGGCGGGAAAAATTAACTTAGACACTGGAATTAATATACGCATCCCCTAAATATGATTAGATCGGTTTTGCAATAACCTCACCGCGGACCTTTCAATCTCAGTACCTTGATGATATACTTAAGAATGTCTCTGCATATGGTAATTTACTGAATAGTTCAACATGAGATCGATTTCCAACCGCCCAGGCCAGGTAGGGTTAAAGGAGTATGGTAAAACGTTCACATAGGCGAAACTCATTTGTATGGTCAGGTGTTCTATTTGTGCCAATTTGATCTCGCGTGTCGACTTGCAAAAGTCGACGCACGACGCGCGACGGAAAGGGCGACGTCGCGTTTCAAAACACGACGTCGACTTTTCGCGTCGCGCGTCGATTTTTGCAAGTCGACGCGCGAGATCAAATTGGCACAAATAGAACACCATACATTTGGCTGCCGTTTAATTTATGAAGCAAAAACTTAGTTAAGGTGTGCTTCGTAACGAAAATATATGCAAGTTTTATATTAACGCTTTGTAACGTAAAACAGCACTGAGTCGCTTTCAACAATATTTCAGCTATATCACAACGAACCAATTAAGCACCACCCAGCCCAGTTGTGTTCCTGCTACTTCAAAGAAGAAATCATTGAGGCAGCATGGAACCAGACACTCTCCATCCACCCTATAAAACACTGAGGACAGCGCACAAGACACATACAGGACGCAGCGCTTACATGGTGCAATAAAGACAAGTGATATTACAGTGCACAGGCCCGCAAAACAAGAGTTTTGGGGGGTGTGGGCGGTGGTATTAGGGAGAAGTGTCGAAATATGGGGTCTCTATATATAACCCCATGCTTTATATAAATCCACATCAAAGCATGGGGTTATATATAGAGACCCCATATTTCGACATTTCTCCCTAACACCACCCCCCCCACCCCCAAAAACTCATGTTTTCCGGGCCTGTGTTACAGAGTTAGACATCACAGTATCAAGATCCTGTTGCTTCTCGGCAGAATGCATTGAAGCAACAGGAACCTGAACCCACCCAAACACCCGCTTCTAAATATGTTTGAAATATGACACTTTGAACCAAAACGAATCTACTTCCGTCATACTCTCTCATATGAGGCGCCGTTTGTGACAATATTGTCAACGACAAATATATAGAGTTAAAACCAAAATATAAAGTCGCCGTTTGTGACAATATTGTCAACGACAAATATATAGAGGTGAAACCAAAATATAAAGTCGCCGTTTGTGACAATATTGTCAAACACAAATATATAGTTAAAACCTTTGTAAATATATATAAAACGATATAAATAGGGCCTATATATAAAGTTATTTTTTTTTAAATTTTATAAATATTTTTTGAACATAAATAACGATAGGAAGTTAAGACGTTAAATTTAACGTAAATATAAAGTACACGAACTTGTAAAGTGTACATGTAAACCGGATATGCCCAAAGGAAGCTGCGCAATCGATGTGCGCGCGAGTAATACTGGTTAATCAAAACTGCAACTGGGTTCTGAAGCGAAACTATGACAGCGGTGAAAGCCACTCGCATGTCACAGATGTGTCGAATCAAACAATAAGATCACGTACCTGAACATATATCAGTTCACTGCCATAGTGATTTAGTAAAGGCCTATTCCAATTTTCAACAATTACTGTTATCATTTACAATCGTACTTCAGAGTTATCACATCAATTAGATATAAATACATCTACTTATAAATCACCATAAGGTATCCTAGCCTGCAGCCAATATCACGGCCTGCCCCTTTGATGTTCAATCTGCGATTCCGTCGGCCAAGTCGCTGGTTGCTATTTGCCGCATAGAAACATCAACAGAAGTTGAAATAAAATGAAAATAACGATATATTAATTATGCGCAACACAAATATTAGGCAATTTGAAATCATACTGAATATGAGCATATTTCATTGACTAGAATATGACCATTCATAGCCTAGTTATAAGATTTGGAATTATATTGTCGTTTTGTATCATTTATCGTTTTTCGATAATTTCCGCATTTCCAAACAAGACAAAAATTAGCAGCGAATGTGGAAACTAATGGCTCATGAGGAACCGGTTGCACAATGCTTGTATCATCAAACGTACCGTTCTCAAATTATGAAAGAACAATGGCACCTACTGTGGGAACCACCAGTGTGGATTGTACTGTTGCGTTCACCGTTCCTCGTTTTCATTAACGAGATCATTTATTATAGTAAAGTAATTTCCTCGCTATAGTACAATACCGGTACGGAACGGGGCCTTACCTGTTGAATAGTATCCCTATGTGCTCCCGGTGCTACGTCTTACTACCTTGAGATCTGCCGCAAGAGTGCCCTTGCCAACTCGTATCTCCCGGGGACTTATGTCTCCTCGTCCCTGATTGGCTGGTTTTCATGCAGCGCCCTCAGGGGCAATAACTCCCGGAGGTAGATAACGTTTGGAGACCCTACTTAAGCCAGGCTAACCTACTAACGGTAGCTAAGCTACATTTGGAGGCCCTGCCAAGGCTAGACTAACCTATTAAGGGTGGCCACCCTTGACTACCTATACGCTAAAGGGCAGTGTTTACTACACCCTTCCCCCTTTTCTTTTTGGGGAAGGGTCCAATTTCCTAAGTGAAAACCACCCCCAACCCCACCCTGGGCATCCTGCACCATGGGCTCCTCTACGATATAAAAACCTATTCAATTGAAATACCCTATAAAATAGGGTTGTGCGAGGACATCTAGTCCTCGCACTTCACCTAAAATACCCTCTAAAAACTGACCGCTCCCAGGGGAAAGAAGGTGTAAGAATTATAACCTTCTCCCCTAAAAAAGTCCAAAAAACCCACCCGTTATGTTTCCTAACACCCACCCGCAGAACTGTACTGTCCACAACGGTATCAGTACTAAAGTTCCGCACCTACCACCACCCCCTTGCTGGTGTGGCAAGTAAGAGGACCCCGGATCGAATCCCGGTAGCGCCTAAACATCTTCGTCCTTTACATTGGTGCCGTGACCACTGGTTCATGGAGCGTGGGGCTCTGGACCAGAGAACCTGGGTTGATGTCGGAAGGGGAGAGGATTTAGGCGGGGAGGAGTGTAACGGGAGGCACTTGCACCAGTGCTTGTACTAGCTCACAGCTAAAGGGAAATTCCCCTTAGCTGTGAGCTAGTACAAGCACTGGTGCAAGTGCCTCCCGTTACACTCCTCCCCGCCTAAATCCTCTCCCCTTCCGACATCAACCCAGGCTCTCTGGTCCAGAGCCCCACGCTCCATGAATCAGTGGTCACGGCACCAATGTAACGGACTGGGATTTTTAGGCGCTACAGGGATTCGATCCGGGGTCCTCTGACTTGCCACACCAGCGCTCTACCGACTGAGCTAAAGGGAAATTC
>JAVTVY010005147.1:0-41934 GCA_036873755.1 Hanleya hanleyi | reverse complement strand
GGGTTTAACGTCGCTTTCAACAGTTTTTCAGCTATATCACGACGGGGAAGGGAAGGGAGGGAAGGGGAGGGGGAGGGGCAGGGGTACCTACTTGTAACAGAGCAGATCTAATGTTGCCATTTTATAGTGCTGTCCCACTGAAATATCATGCCGTAGGCAGACATGACACCCCACCCAGTCACATTATACTGACACCGAGCGAACCAGTCCTTGTTCTATCCTCTTAATGCTGAGCGTAAGCGAGGAAGCAACAAGTTTCATTTTTCAAGTCTTAGGTATGACCCGGCCTGGGATCGAACCCAGAACCTACCGCTTACGAGGCCGACGCTCTAACCATTAGACCACCGCAGTGCGGTTTGCATTCCTGGAGATTCACATTGGGAGTCTATGCATTAGACGCATATGTCTGAGCATATTGTCGCGACGAGAGAGACTTCTGACAGAATGGTGGATACAGACTGAGGCTAATGGTGTTCAAACGACCTTATATGACCACTCACTCACTCACTCTCACTCATTCACTCATTCACTCGTTCACTCACTCACTCGCTCAGTCACTCACTCCCTGACCATCGTCAGTTCGTCCATGCGTTAAGAGGGTCGTTGGGCACGCCTCACTCACTCACTTACTCACTCTGGCAGTTCATTTGGACCATTTTGGCTCTAAAATATTCATGATTCGCCATGGCTTAAGTCCGTGTTCCGCTTTTTATATTTTCGGGACAAATCCTAATTTTACATGCATCCACCCACGACTTGATTGCACTAGAGGAGCTCTTCACCTTGACACCTCACTCGACCCAATCGCGCCACAAGGGGCCCACCTCGGTCCCAAAACGTCTATTCCCATAGTCTTTGTCTACTGCGCATCCGCAGAATGATGAACGGGAGATTCACATTGGGAATCACTGGGGTCTTAGGTAGAGCCTCATTGCTGGGCCGTCACGTGACCGGAAGTGACCTTGGACCGTTTTTACCAGGATGTGATCTGTCACCCCGGATGTCACGTGACCGGATGTGACGTCATAGTGACGTCAATTTGATAAGTATTAAAAGGGCATCTGGACCCCTGTTTAGGGGCAGGGATGTGCGAATCAGGGGAGATAACCAGGAATTGTTCCGAGTTATCTGACCCTAAATGAGGGTCAAAATGCGCTTTATATAATACTACAGAATGAGTGAGTGAGTGAGTGCCCAACGCCAATGAGGCCCGTCTTAACACATGGACGCCCTAACGATGTTGAGTGAGTGAGTGAGAGTGAGTGCGTGGTCATATAAGGTCGTTTGAACACCATTAGCTTCAGTCTGTATCCACCCTTTGACCGGGTACCATGTCGAGTACATGTACGTTCTGTCAAAAGACACTCTCTCGTCGCGACAATATGTCCAGGCATATGCGTTTAATGCATAGACAAGAGACACCACCGGGTCCCGCTATAGTTCCACCAAGTGAAGTAGAGCATCCCTATACGATGACGGGTGAGCGGCCCTACGGGATGTGGAAAGATGTCCCGGTGTGACGGAAACGGTGGCCCGATGCATCCAGTGTCCGGGGGACACTCGCGTCTAGACGTCAGTGTCCCAAGACACTAAGATCTGGATTTAATTGTCCGTCGGGCATTCAGGTCTGGATTTGGATGTCCTGGGACACTGGCTTCCAGGAGACGGAAGTCCTAACCTGGAGCCCAGTGTCCGCCTCGATTACTATTTCCTATTTTCCATCCAGTTTACACGTGAACATGTTTACCAGAGAGTAGTATGGAAAGGGAGTTACGGTGTTATTGACCTACTTCCGACAGGTGGCGCCAGCAGATCATTTCCGCCTGACCTTTGTGAAGTCACTTCCGGTTCCGGTCATGTGACATAAAGTGACCTTTAACCCTGCGCATGATTTCCGCTATTGTGCGTATTTCCACTATTGTGCACTTCCGATCACGCGACCGGAACCGGGAGTGACCTCACAAAGGTCAGCCAAAAGTGACCTGTTGACGTCACCGGTTGTAAGTAGGTCAATAACGCCCTAACATCCCCCTCCCCCCCTCTCACTGTCTCTCCCTCCTACCCAGGAGGTGAGGACGAAAATGAATTAAAAAAAACAAGATAATTTTAACAGAAAATCTTGAAATTTATGCTAAGAAATAGCGAGGTAAGACTGGATCACACCTAAGGGCTTTTCCTCGTGCTTGTGGGCCTCTTTGCTTGTCCAGTGGGAGCTTGTTCACTACGATGAAGAATACAACATATTGGCGAGCATACGTTACAACAAGTCAACAGGAGAAATAACACGTTCTTCTGTTTCCACGAATGCAAGTCGCGATACGTAATTGTTCTATAAAGGTGTGGAAGCTGCCATTCAGTGGGGGTAATTAGGCCACTACTTGTATTCCTTTAACGGTATATTCCGTGGGTCTTCCAAAGACGGGGTCAAATTTGCATGTTTTCTATATATCTTGGACTATTTTATGCAAACAATTCCTTGTTTAACCCTACCAGGCCTGAGAGAGGGGCATTTGTCACCCCCCCCCCCCCAACTTTCAGCGCAATCTCCGGAACGACAAAAATTGAGAGCTCACACTCACACTTTGTAGTTTATCATATTTGGGTCATTTGGAGCCTATTTGCATAACCTCGAGAGCAGAGGATCACGGGTAAAATCACGGGTAATTTATCATGCATGTTTTTTGGAAAAATTCCATGAATAAAATTATCGCAAAATTTGATCAAAAAATCGACCAAGAAAGGTATTTTTTGAAAATGACGTCACTGTGACGTCATCAAAGCGACCATCTTGATTTTTTTTTACATTTTATTGTACAGGTTGATGGAAGATATAGTGTGGTAAATTTCAGTCCCTTTACCTCTAGGGATAAGAAAAATAGTTAAGGGAGGGGCAAATTCGCCCCCCACCCCGACCCAGGCCTGGACAGGTCCTAACCATCCCAGGTCAGATAAGGTTAACACAGAATTTCTTCAGATTTCTCGCATTCTTAATAACGGCGGAAACCTTTAAACCGCGAAATAAAGCTAGCAACCGCAGTGTAAAGGTTACTTCGCGGTTTAAAGGTTTACTCATTCATTTATTCATTCATTTATTCACCAAGATAAATTAATTGTACAATTTATAGTTGTAAAAGGCAGTTGGCGGAAATAAAACCCCAGAGGGCTTGTTCTATCCCTGTAGTAAACAATTAGATTATATATACGAATATAAGTTAAAGAAGCTGGTGAATATTGATATGAATGTAAGCGCTGAGAAAATTATATAAATAAAAACAAACACGTATCCTCGAACAATCAGCAAACTCGACGGCTTAAAGATTTACTCTGCGGTTTAAACGGTGTAAACGTATCCAAGAGTTTTGTTTGGTTTTCGTTGAAAAAAAAACGATAAAGTCATTTATGACGACGTTACTAGAAATGACAAAAATGTAAAGAAAACATGTGATAAACCAAGAAAATAGGCGAAAATCAAGAACATCCCCAATAAATGCAGAAAATGTAATAATAAAAAAAAAATAAAAACATATCTTGGATGGAATAGGCAAATATACCCGGTGTTTGTCACGAATACACCATTAGTTGAACTACCGGTAATGCATACATATTAACCATATATGAAGTATACAAAATATATCAATTGTGGGTCACAAGGACTCACTTCTCTCATTTCTGTGTAAATGGGTTATACCAAAAAAGAAAAGTATCTCACTCAAACAATCGAAGATAAAACTCATAATAAATATATTCACTTTCAATGATCAAAACAACGGAATTTTGTTGACATACTGCTACCTGATGGAACGTTTCTCTTGCTGAATTTTCCCGGCTTCGTACTTGTCCATATTGTTGGCCAAATATCGCAGACTATCGGCAGGAGCTAAGGATGACATAGGTCTGATTGTGGATAGGTATATGTGGATGTCAGCTTTTATACACACCTCTTCAGGTATACAGAAAAAAAAATCTTTAAGAATTTAAGGAATATTCCCCGACTGTTACACCAGCGGAATAATCTAAGGAATACGTTTTCACCGGGGTGAGAAGATGTTCACCTGGGTGAAAACAGGATTTCACCTGGGTTAAAACAGGATTCCACCAGGGTGATAACGTTTGCGCCCAGGTGAAAACCTTTTCACCCCGGTGAAACCTTTTCACCCCGTTGAAAACGTTTGCACCTTGGTGGAAACTGAGGAGGAGTGAAAGACCCCTTCCCCCTCCCCTCCCCCCCGGCCCACCCAAACTGAAAAAAATATATATACAAAACTAAATTAATAGCATGTCGTATATGGGCCACCGTAAAGATGTATATTGAATTAAATACATAAAATTATTTTTTTTCTAAAAAATATATATATATTTAACAAAGATGCGACGGTATAACTTTACAAGACGTACTAAAGCTGTACATGAGAAATGCAGAAAATCAAACATTTTCAACTGATCCCGACTAGGATCGAACCCACAATCTTACCTTCTGCTGTACTGTCCACCGTCTATGCCTTTACCCACTGCACCACCGATTTGCTGGCCGAACCTCTGTTCAGAATTTCTAGTCTTTACTATTCCTTTAGCGTCATATATAGGTCAACCGGACTCTGTGGAATGCCGGACTCTGAGGACTTCCATAGCTGTGGAAGCGCCCACAGTCCGCCAGATGCCATGGTCCGGGCCCTATATATATATGAGAAGGGACATTCCTGTCTAGATTTCAGTAACCCGGACACCAACGATACCAGGACCCTGGTTTCTACTGATAGGGGGACAACTGTTTCCGAGGGAGGACTTTAGTATCTGGATCTGGGTGCCCTTCGGGCACCCAGATCCAGATACCATAGTCCCCGGACCCTCATATCTGGCGGACCACGGTTGCTTCCACACCGGCAGTCCGCGTACGAGACTACGCGATTATAGAATGTGAGCTTCATTCCAGGAATTCCTCACGACATAGACGAACCGCATTACTTCGATTCCGAGCAGACCAACGTGGTAGTGCTCGATGACCTGATGAGTGCGGCCAAGGACAATTAAAAAGACCGAGGACCTATTCACCAAAGGATCCCATCATCGCAATCTGCCCGTCATCTATTTGACCCAGAATCTCTTTCCTCAAGGGAAGGCGCCCAGAGATATTGCCTTGAACTGCCATGTGCTGTTCTCCAATCCCATCGACAGAGCACAAATCCGTGTGTTTGGTAGTCGAATTTATCTTCAGAACATCGACCATTTCAGGCAGGCGTTTAAGGGGCGACCTGTTCGTAGATTTAAAAGCCCATACCCCGAAGATCGCCGGCTGAACATTTGTTCGAACACATCATTAATACGTCTCAATATAAATAACCCACACGACACCATTCCCATCATTTCAACATGAGCACTGCAGAGTCCACCTTGTTTTGAACCCGAACAACGAGGATATTCTAGCCGAAGCGTTACGTCGAGCCAACGTTCAAGTCGATGCTATAATTGATACAGCTTAAGGTGGATCCACCGCTCAGCACCAACGCATGCGTTGCCATCTTATCACTCTCATAGATGAAATCCAATGGGTGACACGGGTATGTCTTCTGCTGCATAAGAAACAGATTATACCCAATAAGGATACCAACAAAACTGCCCGTGCCCAGAATCTGCTGACCCTGCATGAGGGATTTCAAACCTTTATAGAGACGCAGCTGGAAACGGGAAGTTATCTCTTCAACCTCCAAAGTAATGATGTCCGTCCAATGATGATCGACAATGCAGAAGCCGTTGGGACAGGACGTTAAGGTATTGAGACGGACGTTGACGGGCGCTACTGTCTACAAAAGCAAGTGTATTCCCAAAACGTGCACAGTCGACGTTCAACCATCAACATGGGTTATACATGCTCTGAGTGCGAACGCACGTTCACCAGACATTACGATATGATGCGACACCAGAAGACTTTCCATCCAGACTCCGAGGAGCCCACTGAGGATGCAGATACAGAGACTGCTGAGAGCCTATTTACTGATACGGAGAGCTTGATCTCAGACAGTCAGCCTACATCCCAAGGAAGTGAGGACGATCCCTACGTTTTGGGATCGTATTGTGAGAGCAGCTATTAATACTCATGCTGCAGCGACCGAGGACGCCGAACAAGATAACTTACTACAGGCGTACATCCAAATGCGTTCCAGCATGAGGAAAACAGCCATGGCGATCTATGAACAGTATACCCTACTACCTCTTGAAATGAAAGGCGACCCCACGTACATGTCCATCATGAAGACCAAGCGTCACTTGGACCACCCACCATGGCCCTGGAAAATGCGATCAGAATGCGCAAACAACTGTTTCAGGACATGCTGCCTGAACAGTATCCTGGCCTGCCCGACGATGCTTAGGTTACAGCGAACAAAGATTGAACTTTCTGAAATGGCGACTTCTGATTGGACAAGAGCAGCCGAGAATACATCTAACTCGCAAGAACGATTATGACAGATACAGCGGCAAATGGCGGCGTCTGATTGGACAAGAGCCTACTTGAATTGTAAACATACACAAACGCGGCTCCTCCAGCGTGGGTATGATGTAACAGTAGGGAGAATAAAATGATTGATCTCTCATCCTTGTTGTTGTTGTTCTCTCATCTGTCTACATCATGGCGTGAAGGCTTTATGCTAGGGCGTTAAGGCGTTCAGATGGAGCGCTAGGGCGTTAAGATAGGGTGTTTAGGCGTTACGATAAGGCATTGACGGGCGTCACTGTAGTTCGAGGAATTAGCGGCAATTCCATGGAATTTAGAAAAATCATATCTTCTGGACTATTTCACCAGGGCGTCGAAGCGTTAAGCTAGGTGTTGGCTGGCGTTACTGTCCAAAGTCCGAGATTCGCTTTTTCATATTTTCGGGACAAATCCTAGTTTTCGTAGCACCCACCCACGACTTGATCGCCCTGGAGGAGCGCTTCACACTGATACCTCACTCGACCCAATCGGACCATTAGGGGCCCACCTCGGTCCCCAAACGTCTATTCCCATACGCGTTGTCTACTGCGCATGCGCAAAATGACGTCAATTCCACGTCATATCCATCCCGTCCGATGCACCTTCACGTATGCTTCACATTGATACCTGTCTCGGCCATATCGAACCATTAGGGCCCCCTCTCGGCCCCAAAACGTCTATTTTCATACTTTGTCTACTGCGCATGCGCAGAGTGACGTCAGTTCTACGTCACACTAATGCAGCCGGATGCTCCCTCACGAGTGCTTCAGTATGACACCTCACTCGACTCAATCGAACCGCTAGGGGCTCACGTAGACCCCAAAACGTTCATCCAGCGCTATTTACCCACTACGCATGCGCACAGTGACTTTTTCCAAAAAAATCAACCAATCGTTTCGGGACCCCGCCCATCGTGTTCTACGCGGTGAGACGTGAAAAACAAGATCTCACAACCCATACCGCAATGAGCACATTCTAAATACTGCGTATGTACCTTTAAAATCCAACTGTTTTCAAATGTGTAAGCATCTCAGCTCCCCTATAATGGCTTTGTTCACGCGGTTATTCGTCAGCACTGCAATGGCAATGTCTGAGGTATAATTCCCATGCGAAGGTTAAAAAGTAGAAAATATCTGAAGAATTTGTTTTTCACATACCTATGGAAGCATAGAAGGGACACGGAATTTTTTTTCAAAATTATCTCGGACCCCGATATAAATGTCCGATGAGACTGCAGAATCATCTCGGACCCCGAGATAATCGACCAATGAAATGCAGAATTATCTCCGACCCTGATATGTTTATTCGTCCGACATAATTAACCATAAGTGTCATTTTCTTTTCCAATTGAATAGAACAGCTATCTATCAACGCTCAATTTCACAAGTCCAGGTAAATCCTAAAGCCTCGCAGAGGGTTTACCTGGACATTTTTGTCTCCGGCCGCGTTGTGGCGGGGAACAAAAATGATTCTTGCCTCTTTGTGTCCGTGAATGTCCGTGTATGTCCGTGGATGTCTGTTTGAATTTTCCGCAAGCAATAACTTCCAAACGCTTTGTTGGATTCTTCCGAAATTCGGCATATGCATTCCTTGCGACAAGACGCCAGTTGGTATTGCATTTCAGCAACATCTTCCTGAAGGTGGCGCCACTGGGTCAAAATGGGTCTTGCTTCTCTGTGTCCGTGGATGTCCGTTGAAATTTTTCGCAAGCGATAACGTCCAAACGCTTTGTCGAATTCTCCCGAAATTCGGCATACGCATTCCTTACGGCAACACACCGGCTGCTATTGCATTTCAGCAACATCTGCCTGAAGATGTTGCCACTGGGTCTCGCTTCAGCATGTCCGTTCCTGTCCGTGGATGTCGGTTCAAATTCTTTGCAAGCGATAACTTCCAAACGCTTTGTTGGATTCTCCCGAAATTCGGCATACGCATTCCTTGCGACCAGATGTTGATTGATATTACATTTCTGAAAGATCTGCCTGTAGTTGGCGCCACTAGAGTTCTTTCCGTTCTTTTGTGCTGCCAGCGATAACTTTGAAACGCTTTGAAATGTCGCTTGGAATTGAGTTTCGCCCACTTGCGCATACAGGTGGCGCCACCTGGCTGTATATTAGGATTATATCACACGCGACTGAAATAATGGATATAAGTTATTTAATTAAATATGTCGAAGTTGCATATGATGTATCACCAGAACTAGGATACATTTTGAACTGAATACATATAGCATATTAAACTATATTTACCAGTTGGTTCTTGGAGTCCAAAAATTACTTTATGAGTCATGTCGTGGGCACTTAAAAGCAGACAATATTTCCTTAATACAGTGTTTATATGTCGTGGCGTAATGGGCAACCTCTTGGTTCGAACCCAACACATGCATTCGCTAATGGCCCCTTTTTTCATTTGCATATAATTGTATTTTTATCTTTAATAATAAAGTGTAGTCGTTTAACAGCTATTATTACATCCAACAAATGAAACAAACGTCATACAGCTATGGTTATCATACAGCTATGTTTATTATAAAACTATGGCTGTCATACAATTGTGTTTATCATACAACTATGGCTGTCATACAACTATGTTTATCATACAGATATGGTTATCATACAGATATGTCTATCATACAGCTATGGTTACCATACAACTATGGTTATCATACAGCTATGGTTATCATACAGCTGTGGCTGTCATACAGCTATGGTTATCATACAGCTATGGCTATAATATAGCTATGATTATCATACAGCTATGGTTATCATACAGCTATGTTTATTATACAACTATGGCTATCATACAACTATGTTTATCATACAGATGTATTTATCATACAGCTATGGCTATCATACAGCTATGGTTATCATACAGCTATGGTTATCATAGAGCTATGTTTATCATACAGCTATGGTTATCATATAACTATGGCTATCATACAGCTATGGTTATCATATAACTATGGCTATCATACAGCTATGGTTATCATACAGCTATGTTCATCATGTAGCTATGGTTATCATACAGCTATGTTTATCATATAGCTATGGTTATCATACAACTATGTATATCATACAGCTATGGCTGTCATACAGCATCCATAGCCGTTGGTAGATAGCTGCCGCGGACATGTGTCCATTTCCTCTTGCTCTTGAGTGACTGTCGCTAGGATAATGTGTAGATTCCTAGTGATGAGAATCGCGAGTTATGTACCTTCCTCTTTGTGGTAGTCCCCGATAATCAGAGGAAGTTAATCCCTTGGAATGTGTATTGTATGACAGCTTCAAATTTGGCCGAGTCTGGTGAAGTTTCGTTTGGGGTAATAATGTTATAATATTATGGAAAATAGATCGGCGCACCTGACAAGAAATCACATGACACAAAAGGCCGATATTCTGATTGCATTTTACCCAAAGACATCCCATGGTAAGGATCAATATTGATTCGTGTGCTGTTCTGTATCTCAGGCACGCTTATATAATAAGTGTTCATATTGATACCTTGACTGGAATGACCATGCGACACCAGCTTATCAAAATATCTGATGGAAATTGATGAAATATGTGATTATCAAATGTAAGAAACGGCTCATATTAAAATGGTTGAATGGCCCATATGACCAATAAATTTTGGTCAATGCAGCATGGCTGTTGCACTTAGTCACAGCGTCAAAGCGTTTTTTCTCTTGTAACAAGAATATGACACCTCGAATGAAAAACATTCTTGGTTCTTTCAAATAATCATAATATAACTTCATAATATATTATAATGTGGCAATATAATTTTGGTTTGAGGTGTCATATTTTTTCTACGAGTGAAACTCCTCCATAGAAATACTTCACAAAATTACCAAAATAGGTCAAGGAGCACATTCTGATGAATCTAATGTCCATTTTCATAAAATTGACCATCACAAATTTTTTCGAGGCTGATCTTTCAGTATGTAAATTTTAAGAAAAATCTTCTTTAGCAGGTATTTGATTAAAAAAAATCACATTTATTATAACTGTTATTACTATTCTTATTGATTACTATTACTATATTTATTATCACTAGTATTTAGCATTATTATTATTATTATCACTATTTCTTTTATCATTATTAATATATTAGGGGAGTTTTTTTCATATTAACGCCGCATACTCTTTATGACAAAACGCCTTGAAACAATGCTGGGCAAAAAGAAGCATTATTCTGGGCGAAGTTTGTGTGCAGTCTGGCACAGATGTTTTAAAACAACAGGCACGTGAGAGTGATGGTCAACAAGGCGAGAGAAATATAATCACCTCTCTTTCATAGACAAGGCAAATTTCCATGACAGCCCAGATAGCATCGCTCCCATCATCATTTGAAATGTCTCTGAGCTATTCTTCGGGATCATGCGAGGAAGTCGGAATAATTTGAACAAGCCAAGATAATGCTACAGGTGGTGTATTTACGGGAGTCGGAGTGATGAGCAACTGGACAGAAACCACGTTGGAGGTATATCATGGGAATAATGTGTCGCGTTTCCCTGAGAAAATTTTCTTTTGTGATTACGTTTGAGAAGCCAAAAATTCATTTGTTTAATAAAGAGAAATTATCCAAGTTTGATGCTGTGAAAAACTAACAGTCAAAAGTGACATAAAATAATGTCGACGGACGTTTGAAATTGAGAATTGGTCTGGTCTTTGGTTTTCCTTATATATTTTAGTAGATATTTTTTTATAGACTTTGATATACATCTTTAACCAAAACTGACCTCTGCTTTTCAACAGCACCAGATAAGACGTGGCATTATATCGGAAATATCATTCTGGTCCAATTTTAGATAATTAAAAAAACCACGCTATAATGTAGACGAAAACGCTCCCCCCACCCCCCAAAAACAATAACAATAACATCAAAAGGGTCAATAACCCAATTTCAAGCGTCCGTCGACGTTGTTTTACGTTACATTTTGACTGCGAAGTTTTTCGTGTAGAATCAAAAAAATTAACAAACGAAGCTGAAAAAAAGAATTTTTCTCCCGTCACATGCACCTTCTTCGCTTTAATGCATCTCTTGTAGTGGGGAAGTGTTTTGATAGTCCACTAAAAGTCGATAGCTGTTGATGTTCCTCTTGATAAACCCTGATATCACCATCTTTTCTTCTTACTCGCATAGACATCATGTTGAAGCTGATTGCGGTGGTGTTCGGCTGTTTCTGTGCCGTGAGCAGTATCCAAACCCCGATATTCAGTCTTCTCAGTCCACAAGGATTACGGATCGCTTTTCTAGGTGAGACTAATGACCTTACAAGTGTAATGTCCATACTGCTGAATTCTGACTGAAGTCGACATAGACCACAACTAATCGTCGATACAAAATCCCCATCAATATTATCACTGTTGTACTGCAGCCTATCACTCTCATATAATGATATAATTTTGACAGAATGCTATACAATTGTTCTTCTCAGTTGATATTAATATAATTTCGCGCAATTTCGTCTTACAATCGTACAGATACGGAGAACAATAATTTTGGTTTACATTTAACAGATGAATCTGGAACCAGCCTTGTCGCCATCCATTTTAGTGTTAACCAAGATCTTCCCAATGTTGTCGCCGGTACGTATAACAGGGACATCCGAACTAAGACAGGTAAGTCAGTCATGCTGTATATTTTCGACCAAATAAATATGAGTTTATACAATCGTATATATTTGTACGTCTAGTCCTCGGTCACTCAAGAATCTTCTCTTAGTCTGGTGAATGTTGTACTTAAACCAAGTCTCAAGGCTTAAATATACTTCAAATTGTACTAATGGAGACTCCCACCATTGACAATAATTACTTCAAAGGACTTCGGATACAGTATACAGCCGCTCTCAGAGGCTCCCTTAGTATAACAGTGCATAGAGAGGCTTTGGTATGTGCATTTAAAGGATGATAATATTGAATGTTGGGAATAATACATTTACCACAGAAAATGCAAATTAACTATGTCCTTAGGAATGCATTAGTGATATGTTTTCTTTAGATGGGATGTGGGTTTATGAAATTCCGGACCTCGTACTGAATCCAGGCGACAAGATTAACTATTGGGTTCTACGGATGAAAGATGGGATTGGTGAACAACTCACAGATCAAACATGGACAGGTGAGTTTCAGCTGTAGGTCATTTACGAAATAATGATTTCAAAGGCTGCTCAATGTACACGGTTAGTGTGGGAAAATGTATAAGGTTGACGGAGCGGGCACGCCTATGAGAACATTTTTAATCTATTGCAATACTTATATTGATTATCAACAACGGTTACAACGAAAGGATGGGAAATATTGTAAACTTTGGCAACCTCTTTCCCCTTTGCTGAAAAGTTTCCTCGAGTGTCAGTTGGCAACGTGCCAAAATCAATGGACGAGTTTATATCTCAGAAGGGAGGGGTGATTCTGTCGCCCCAGAAAGGTTGTGAGAAACATACAAGCATATAGGTTCATTTGTGTCACTTTGTTAATGAATTTCACGATGGAAACAACACTTAAACTTAAGATAGAAATTCACAACTTTAATAACAAAATATAGCCGAATGCGACAACGTAGGGGGCCAAGGTCAGGCCAATATGGCCCCTAAACCGCTCAGTCAATCAACGATATCCAGTTATAGTATAGAAGTTCACAGGTAGCCGCTCTATTTGTATCCTCTAAAACATTTCTATTTTTAATTATTTCCTGATTTTGGCATCACAGTGACCTTAACCTTGGCCTAAATTTTAGTTGTAACACATCGTGTTCCTCTAATGTATCAACTGACAAAATATGTGATTTTTAATAATTTTAGGACTGATTGTGGGGTCACAGTTAGCTTGAGCTTTGATTTTGACCTAAGTTTTGGTACATGATACATCGTCCTCCCTTCTCCTGATATATCTTCTAACACAAAAATGCGCTTTTTAATGATTTCCCCACTTCCGAGTCACAGCGACCTTAGGTCAATTCAAGATGGCCACCGAACCGATCGACCAATAGCATAACTGAGTACTGTGCATTATTTTACACATCATGCATCTGAAATTCCGTTCCGTTTGAGCGACTTTGAAATTCGCACCTAATGCGCCCTATTGGGCCTGTTCTGGCAAATCAGTGCAATATCTGACTCTGGAACCAATTCGTTCTTCATCGTCATGTCGAATTACCCGTTCCACCAGAAAAATCCATTACTTGAAAAGTCCTATTATTTTGATTTGGATCAACTTTTATTAGCCCACCATCACCAGATGGTGGGCTGTTCAAATCGCTTTTCGTCCGTGGTCCGTCGTCCGTCCGTCGTCCGTCGTCCGTCCGTCAGTCCGTCCGTAACAATTCTTGTTATCGCGATTTCTCAGGAACTACGGCATGGATCTTTCTCAAATTTGGTACACAGGTTCCCCTTGGGGTCTAGTTGTGCAAGAAACCTTTTTTCGTCCGATTTGAAAATCTAATATGGCCACCTGGTAGCCATCTTGGATTTCCCCATGAAACCTTGTTATCGCGATTTCTCAGGAACTACTGCATGGATCTTTCTCAAATTTGGTACACAGGTTCCCCTTGGGGTCTAGTTGTGCAAGATACCTTTTTTGGTCCGATTCGAAAATCCAATATGGCCACCAGGCAGCCATCTTGGATTTCCCCATGAAACCTTGTTATCGCGATTTCTCAGGAACTCCTGCATGGATCTTTCTCAAATTTGGTACACAGGTTCCCCTTGGGGTCTAGTTGTGCAAGAAACCTTTTTTGGTCCGATTCGAAAATCCAATATGGCCACCAGGCAGCCATCTTGGATTTCCCCATGAAACCTTGTTATCGCGATTTCTCAGGAACTACTGCATGGATCTTTCTCAAATTTGGTACACAGGTTCCCCTTGGGGTCTAGTTGTGCAAGAAACCTTTTTTCGTCCGATTCGAAAATCCAATATGGCCACCAGGCATCTCATCTTTCCCCATGAGACCTTGTTATCGCGTTTTCTCAGGAACTACTGCATGGATCTTTCTAAAATTTGGTACACAGGTTCCCCTTGGGGTCTAGTTGTGCAAGACACCTTTCCTGGTACGATTTGAAAATCCAGTATGGCCACCAGGCAGCCATCTTGGATTTCCCCATGAAACTTTATCGTCATTTCTCAGGAACTACTGCATGGATCTTTCTCAATTTTAGTACACAGGTTCCCCTTAGGATCTCGATATGCAAGATGCCCTTTTCGGTCCGAATCAAAAATCGAATATGGTCACCAGGCGGCCATCTTAGACTTCCCCATGAAATTTTTTTATCATGATTTCTCAGGAAGTACAGCCTGGTTCTTTCTCAAATTTGATACACAGGTTCAATTGTGCAAGATACCTTTTCTAGTCCGATTCCAAAATCCAATATGTCCATCAGACGGCCATCTTGGATTTCCCCTTGAAACTTTGTTATTGCGATTTCTCAGGAACTACTGCATGGATCTTTGTTAAATTTGGTACACAGGTTCACCTTGTCGTCTAGTTGTGCAAGATACCTTTTCTGGTCCGATTCGAAAATTCAATATGGCCAACAGGCGGGCATCTTGGATTTTCCCATGCAAATTTGTTATCGTGATTTCTCAGGAAGTACTGCATGGATCTTTCTCAAATTTGGTACACAGGTTCCCCTTAGGGTCTCGATATGCAAGATGCCTTTTTCGGTCCGAATCAAAACTCCAATATGGTCACCAGGCGGCCATCTTAGACTTCCCCATGAAATTTTTTTATCATGATTTCTCAGGAAGTACAGCCTGGTTCTTTCTCAAATTTGATACACAGGTTCAATTGTGCAAGATACCTTTTCTGGTCCGATTCCAAAATCCAATATGTCCATCAGACGGCCATCTTGGATTTCCCCATGAAAATTTGTCATTGCGATTTCTCAGGAACTACTTCATGGATCTTTGTTAAATTTGGTACAAAGGTTCACCTTGTCGTCTAGTTGTGCAAGATACCTTTTCTGGTCCGATTCGAAAATTCAATATGGCCAACAGGCGGCCATCTTGGATTTTCCCATGCAAATTTGTTATCGTGATTTCTCAGGAAGTACTGCATGGATCTTTCTCAAATTTGGTACACAGGTTCCCCTTATGGTCTAGTTGTGCAAGATACCTTTTTCGGTCCGAATCCGAAATCCAATATGGCCACAAGGCGGCCATCTTGAATTTCCCCTTGAAACATTGTTACCGTGAATTCTCAGGAAATATTTCATGGATCTTTCTGAAATTTGGTACACAGGTCCCACATGGGGCCTAGTAGTGCAAGATACCTTTTTTGGTCCGATTCGAAAATCCAAGTTACGCTTCAAATTAATTCAGTATTCTCGAGTTGTGACGTTGCATCACAAGAGTCGGCGGATCAAATGGTGGGGCATATTCTATATATTGACTATAGAGAATATCCATACCTTCACCTTCCATATCAAGGAGTTCAAATAATTCGGAATTAAAATGTATTTCTTCAAATTTTAAATCAGCTTTCTTTAGTCCATGCAGTAGCAAGTGAACTGCTCCACCCTTTCGTCTGCCGGCGGGTCGGCTATATGAAGGGACGTCACTCTTGTGACTCAACTTCACAACTCGACAACTGTAGACTACTGCATGTTTCGATCCAAGGGAGATAATCAGGATTCAGGCACTTTCGAAGTTTCAACATTACTGCGCGGACCGGATCCCTTCAGTATTAAGTAGTGTGCCATCTCACTATTTTAGCATGGTATCTTAAAAGAGTTATCGCAAAATAGCCGAATTAGCATTCGTTCTTAATTATAAAATCTCAAGTATGTTTCATAGCTCATGCCAAAGTGTCAAAGAGATTGGTCTTCGCTTCCAGTACCCAATGATGACACGTGCAAAAAAATAAATAAAAAAAATTCTACGAAACAAAAGTGAAGAATCCTCCGTACATGTAGATTCATTTTCAGATTAACTTTGCTCATTTCTCTTGTATTATAACAACCGACATAAGTACAGTTTCTAGAAATCTTGAAACTCCTGAAACTTAGATTATATCTTGGTGTTTTTCAGTGGCGTTTTCCGATCCTTTTCGCTCGGATTCGAAATTCTGTAAACAAAATTACAAATCAATCGTTTGTTCTTAGTAACAATGGACAAAAAGATCCTCTAGTCATTAGCTTACAATTATCGGAAAATGGTGGGCGCCAAGATCCTTCAGGATCTCTCGTTATAAGTATTGTTCGAAGAGCTTGACTCGTCGATCATGTGTACCAAGTTTCGAATGGATCGGTTCAAAAGTTTTAGAGAAGAAGATTTTTTTAGGAAACCAGATCAATCCAATATGATCGCCAAACCGTTCGACCAATAAGGGGTATTTACTTTCAGTGCAACAGTGCCTTCTCAATACACTGCAGCAGACTAGAAAACTATACTTGTAACTGTTCAAGATAATGAACCCTTGCATTTTTTAAAAAGTTTTGTACAATATTCAAGATGACGGCCAAACCACGTAACCTAAAATCTTGTTATTTACATATTCTCGATCGCCATGCCCTAATACATATATCTGATGACTTTCAACGTCAAAATACTTGACTTTAAACAATTACAACAACAACAACAACAGCAACAACACATTTTGAATGGTTCTGGCGGCCATTTTGAATTGACGGACCAATTCGCCTTGAGCACATTGACGATGTGTTGTACCAAGGATAATGTACTCCACGTTTCGAGTCAATCGGTTCTGCGGTTTCAGAGAAGAAGATTATTTAGAAAAAGCGTTTTATCCAAGATGGCCGTCCAAGCTTTCAACTAACCAGCTTCATTAGGATTTATGCACGAGTTCTCAAGTTATCCGATCACTTTCTGAAGACTGACAGCGGTGACAAAATCTGGCGGAAGAAAAGAGAGAGAGAGAGAAAAAAAAAGAATAATATCAATACTAATAGAGGAACCAGACTATAAGCAATATTAATATACAACTATGCAGCCCTCAATCGCCTCAATGACACTTTTACACCTCTGGGCAATCAGGAAATGGATTGATTGTGTTCCGGTGCTGTCGCAAAATTACCAAGGGTCCAGTTCTCGAAGATAAGGAATGCACTGCCCGGGGAATAGTTTTAAGCTATTAATGTTTCCTCTTACAAAGTACCGGTGTTGAATAAAGATTATCTTATCTCATAGTTTACACGAATAGATTCAGATTTGATTATCACCGTGTCATCGATAGATCTGATTAAGGCTATTTCATGCCGTCTCTCGGTGATACAGGCAACTCGGATTGATACCTGGGCCGATATCAAAACAACCATGTTATAGTCTATATTTTCTATTTTCTATGTGAACAGTGAAGATGTTCCACGATGATATGTATGTACATCGCATCAATTATATTGAATTACTGAATTACTGTCTATACAAAGTGATCTCTAGTTTCTACAATCAACATCTTCATCTCGCCTAACATGTCAGAGAATAAATTGAGTCGAAGTGACAAGGAACGTAATCGGTGGTTCCAATAATGCTAATGAGCATTTTGTATTTTACGGTGTGTAGTTCTCTCTTTTTTGAACTTTCAAATATTCCAGTGTTAAAGTACATGTGTTTGCATATCGCAAGGAGTTGGATTATAACAGTTTTGAGCCTCTCCTCCTGTACCCGGATGGATAGTCTCAACAAAGAATGCTCGCCTAGACGTACGACATATTACATTGGATATTCATCGGCGGAATCTCTTGATTTAGGGTACTGAGAGTTTTCGGCGGTCCAAAGTATGATGTGTTACCGTGAGCGATTGTTTGCAGGTGAAATTCTCTCAAATATCTGTAACTTTTTAACTTTCTCTGCTCAGTTCCCAGTCTGGTTTCACCAACTGCTGCAGCAATCACTGCTGCGCCGACCAAGGCCCCTTTGACCCCTGTACAGACTCAAGGCACTCAACAACCAGTTCAACAGGATGGTCAGCCATCAGGAGGTACCGATACGACGAATATCTTAGCAGTATTAAATATTAAACGAACAACTTGCATGAGCTTGGATATTGACGATGTACATTCACCCAATATTGATATTGATCTGCTGAAGTTTAATCCCTTCACAGTCACCAACTTACAGTCACTGAATGTGCTAACACTATAAATATACATGCTCAAAACGAGCAAGACACAAATTCATATCAAATTAAATATTTTGTTGTCTACAATCATCACATATTTCGCGTTCAGCCATTAATATGTAATTGTTATGATTGGAATGGCTCAGTTACACATAGAGAGAACAAAGAAGATCATGTCTGTTCAGTGACCCGTGACTTTAGCTGTTCCGCTACTTGGTGGTATAATTTCACTTTGTCCTATCTATTTTCACAGGTGACTATTTTAAACTGGTCATAGCTGGCATATCATCATGTAATATTTGCCAAACTATACATTATTCTAAGCATAGTGATACTTTCTCTGAATAGTTGGAAAATAGTACATATATCAGTTATCACCAGTTCAAAATATTCTCCTGGGTTAATAGATAGGTCAAAGTGAAATTATACCACCATTGTGCTGATCAGCTGAAGTCACGGATCAGTGAACAGACATTTATTCTCCCAATAATGTGCAACTGAGCCAATATTATTTCTCATACATGGGCGTATATGAATTGTTTCGTTTAATGACCTGTACATCTTACCCCTGTGAGATTTTCAAAGATGATTTCAGCACCTTGGACGTAGACACGTGGCAACATGAGATCACGATGAGCGGTGGTGGGGTAAGATATATGCACTTCACATTGTTTATTATCTCTTTGATATTCAGAAAATTTCTCTTCACTTAAATTCGGTCTTATATGGTACCTTGGACAAAAGAACCATTAAATCTATGGTTAAATTTATTGCCCAGTTGTCTTTGGCAGAAAAGTATCATTTGAAAACAATTACTTGATATACGATCAAGTACAATTCAAACTGACCAACAACTCCGATATGAGCAAAATTTGAAGTAAATTATCGGCATATTTTTACAAAAATTATTTTAATATATTTTGTTACAGAATTGGGAGTTTGAATATTACACGAATAACCGCAGTAACAGTTATGTGAGGGATGGTGTGCTCTACATTAAACCAGTGAGTTCATATATTTCAACCGTTTCTTCCAATTTAGGAACCTTTCAACTGTCCGAATATAAGTTAATTGCCCACTAAACTGAAACATGAGCAATGTGACGTCACAGGACCTACGAAGTAGGCTGAGGGAGATGACTTGGGGGTCCAAGCGTAATGTTATAGGTCACCTAAGTAGGGCAAATTTTCATCAAAAGTAGGTCAGCTCGGAACTTGATGGTAACAGTCCCCTAATGCACGTCCATGCCAAAAATCAAGGTTCTAATGTCAACGGTTCTCCTTATTTTGTCGACGAAAGAATTCAAATGGACTGACTGACTGACTGACTCGCTCATTACTGGACAATTTGCTAATGAGAGCCTACTTCCTAGCATTATTTACTTGGTGGTGGAGTGCTTGGAAATGCATTATTTCATTCATATCGTGAATGCACAAGCGCAATGGTGATAGATAAAACATAAATAAGAAATCCTTGTGCATGTTGTGATGCTAATTCTTTGTAAGCTACTGCATATGAAGTTATCGTAACTAACCGTAATTCAACCGATAGACTATGCTATAATTAGTCCTTTAATAATAAACCTTGACTTACAGCACTTTATTTTCTCTCGCTTCTTGACAGACACTGACAGCAGACAAGTTTGGAGAAGCGTTTCTTTCGTCTGGAACTCTGGATTTGTGGGGTTTGTAAAGCTTCCTTATTATAAAACTAACGGGAGTAGATTTTTTATGAACTTTAAGGATTTTACGAATGCACTCGTGATGAGCACAAAGTCTACATAATAAAGAAGTATCAGACATTGGGTTCGTTCCTGAAGCATGGTGCCCAGATGATGGTCGCTCATGTAGGAATAATGCCGATATAAATCGTCCATCATGGTTGATCTGTATGACTGTGCCGTTCATTGCTGTGTTTCAATATGGACTTCCCTGGCCATTGCTGTGTCTTAATATGGACGTTCCTGGTCGTTGCTGTGTCTCAATCTGGACGTCCCTGGTCATTGCTGTGTCTCAATATGGACGTTCCTGGTCATTGCTGTGTCTCAGTATGAACGTCCCCGGTCATTACTGTGTCTCAATATGGACGTTCCTGTTCATTGCTGTGTCTCAATACGGACACGCCTGGTCATTGTTGTGTCTCAATATGGATGTCTCTGGTCGTTGCTGTGTATCAATATGTACGTCATTGCTGTTTCTCAATATGGACGTCTCTGGTCGTTGCTGTGTCTCAGTATGTACGTCCATGGTCATTGCTGTGTCTCAATATGTACACATGGTCATTGCTGTGTCTCAATATGGACATCCCTGGTCATTGCTGTGTTTCAATATGGACGTCTCTGGTCGTTGCTGTGTCTCAATATGGACATCCCTGGTCATTGCTGTGTTTCAATATGGACGTCTCTGGTCGTTGCTGTGTCTCAATATGGACATCCCTGCTCATTGCTGTGTTTCAATATGGACATCCCTAGTCATTGCTGTGTCTCTATATGGACGTCCTTGGTCATTGCTGTGTCTCAATATGGACATCCCTGGTCATTGCTGTGTTTCAATGTGTACCTCCATGGTCATTGCTGTGTCTCAATATGGACATCCCTGGTCATTGCTGTGTTTCAATATGTACGTCCCTGGTCATTGCTGTGTTTCAATATGTACGTCCCTGGTCATTGCTGTGTTTCAACATGGACATCCCTGGTCATTGCTCTGTTTCAATATGTACGTCCCTGGTCATTGCTGTGTCTCAATATGGACATCCATGGTCATTGCTGTGTTTCAATATGTACGTCCATGGTCATTGCTGTGTCTCAATATGGACATCCATGGTCATTGCTGTGTTTCAATATGGACGTCTCTGGTCGTTGCTGTGTCTCAATATGGACATCACTGGTCATTGCTGTGTTTCAATATGGACGTCTCTGGTCGTTGCTGTGTCTCAATATGTACGTCCCTGGTCATTGCTGTGTCTCAATATGGACGTTCCTGATCATTGCTGTCTCAATATGGACATCCCTGGTCATTGTTGTGTCTCAATATGGACATCCCTAGTCATTGCTGTGTCTCTATATGGACGTCCTTGGTCATTGCTGTGTCTCAATATGGACATCCCTGGTCATTGCTGTGTTTCAATGTGTACCTCCATGGTCATTGCTGTGTCTCAATATGGACATCCCTGGTCATTGCTGTGTTTCAATATGTACGTCCCTGGTCATTGCTGTGTTTCAATATGTACGTCCCTGGTCATTGCTGTGTTTCAACATGGACATCCCTGGTCATTGCTCTGTTTCAATATGTACGTCCCTGGTCATTGCTGTGTCTCAATATGGACATCCATGGTCATTGCTGTGTTTCAATATGTACGTCCATGGTCATTGCTGTGTCTCAATATGGACATCCCTGGTCATTGCTGTGTTTCAATATGGACGTCTCTGGTCGTTGCTGTGTCTCAATATGGACATCACTGGTCATTGCTGTGTTTCAATATGGACGTCTCTGGTCGTTGCTGTGTCTCAATATGTACGTCCCTGGTCATTGCTGTGTCTCAATATGGACGTTCCTGAACATTGCTGTCTCAATATGGACATCCCTGGTCATTGTTGTGTCTCAATATGGACATCCTTAGTCATTGCTGTGTCTCTATATGGACGTCCTTGGTCATTGCTGTATCTCAATATGGACGTTACTGGGCATTGCTGTATCCCAATATGGACGTCCAGAGGTAGGAACATGGACATCCCTGTTCATTGCTGTTTCTCAATATGAACGTCTCTGGTCGTTGCTGTGTCTCAATATGTACGTCCATGGTCATTGCTGTGTCTCAATATGGGCATCCCTGGTCATTGCTGTGTTTCAATATGGACGTCCTTGGTCATTGCTGTGTCTCAATATGGACGTCCTTGGTCATTGCCGTGTCTCAATATTGACGTTCCTGGCCATTGCTGTGTCCCAATATGGACGTCCAGAGGTAGGAACATGGACATCCCTGGTCATTGCTGTGTCTCAATATGGACATCCCTGGTCATTGCTGTGTCTCAATATGGACGCCCTTGGTCATTGCCGTGTCTCAATATTGACGTTCCTGGCCATTGCTGTGTCTCAATATGTACGTCCATGGTCATTGCTGTGTCTCAATATGGGCATCCCTGGTCATTGCTGTGTTTCAATATGGACGTCCTTGGTCATTGCTGTGTCTCAATATGGACGTCCTTGGTCATTGCCGTGTCTCAATATTGACGTTCCTGGCCATTGCTGTGTCCCAATATGGACGTCCAGAGGTAGGAACATGGACATCCCTGGTCATTGCTGTGTCTCAATATGGACATCCCTGGTCATTGCTGTGTCTCAATATGGACGTCCTTGGTCATTGCCGTGTCTCAATATTGACGTTCCTGGCCATTGCTGTGTCCCAATATGGACGTCCAGAGGTAGGAACATGGACATCCCTGGTCATTGCTGTGTCTCAATATGGACATCCCTGGTCATTGCTGTGTCTCAATATGGACGTCCTTGGTCATTATTGTGTCTCAATATGGACATTCCTGATCATTGCTGTGTCCCAATATGGACGCCCTTACAAAAATATTTTATAGGATCCTATAAGATTTTGAAAAATCCTATAAAATTCTAAAAAATCCTATAAGATTCTGAAAAATCCTATAAGATTTGGAAAAATCCTATAAGATTTGGAAAAATCCTATAAAATCCCGAAAAATCCTATAAGATTATGAAAAATCCTATAGGATTCAAAAAAATCCTATAAGATTATGAAAAATCCTATTAAATTCTGAAAAAATCCTATAAGATTCTATAAAATCCTATAAGATTCTTTATAATCACATAAGATTCAATCCAATAGGATTTCTAGATTATTGGAATTGTCCCACAAACTTTTACAGTAACATAACATTATAAATTAGAACTACATGTATACAAGTTTCAATGATCTTAATTAGCTCTGGGAATATTCCCGCTTAAAGTTGACTGATTTGGTTTCACTCAGTGACATCAAATCTCATTTCCATGAAATCACCAAACATCAAATTTGAACTTCACAGTTCAAAGTAGCTGCAACTGTGTGAAATATTCACATGTGGTTACTAACATATTACTCAGAACTGTGAATACTTTTGGATATTTGAATTTGATCTGTACCATGGGTTTCCATTCGAATAAAATAAAGATATTAAATAAAGATTAATAATATCGGTCTCTCAAATATTAGTGTTATCAAAATAGTATCATATTAGATAAGAAATCTTGTTGAATTTAGATTTTATAATCAGTCCAAATCCATGATTTTATAGTAAAATTGGACAAAATGGGAAAAATATTTTTAGAAGAATCAGCTCTAACAAAATGTTAGCAATTTAATTGAACACCGGGGGCGCCACCATTATCTTAAAACAACAACAAAGAAAAACTGGCTGACCACAAGCGCAAAGATCGGGTGGATTTGTTCATGTTAAGCTAGAACTATGGAGGTTTGGAGAAGTGTTTTGCCGATGGTAATGAGTGCAGCTATTGATGGTAAGTAAGTTATAAACATAACTATAATTCTTCTTTCTTTTCGTAACTTAATGAGTAAAAAACTGAACTGAACAGTGGGACTCCTGTGATGTGGACCCACTATGACCATCAACAAGTTTCCCTTGACATACTTGGCATATTAAAAAACTGATATTGGCCTCAATAAATATTACTATATGGACTGGTTGTAATAATGAACTTCATCTTATAATTGCAGTCAAAGTTAATGGGTCATATAGCATGGCTTTCACAAAAATATCCATATCTACGTCAAGGCAGTGTGGATTGCCATTGTCATGATTGTGTGAATTGTCAGCTTGGAAACCCCAAGTTTGGGGACCTTGTATGAAGATTGGCATGCACCCCTGGAGGATATCCCCTGAGGGTGAGATATTTTTATCACAAAACTGCTTGTGTACTTCCTGTTCATGTCAAAACAGTGGGATTTAACTGGTTGGGGAGTGGTAGCTCCAAATAAATCATCTTGTTGTTTTGAACTGTTCCTCCAAGAAGATTTGAGAATATTTCCATATCAAATTTTTGAAAAAATGGTAAAGAAATGTTTTAAATTATATTGTTTATAAAATGTTAGCATAACCTATTTTTGCTGTGATCAGAAAAAGTATAATCAATTATGATTAGATTTTCCATCATTATAACAGGCTATATTTTCCTTGTCTATTGATTGCAGTATTCATTACCAAAGCTAAGGATCTTAGCACACTTCAATTGTACATTTCTACTCACATCTTGAGAAATGAGAACATTTCATTTCATACATTTATTTCATTTAAAAAATTTAAGAATACAATTTGTAGTTAATAAGCATTTATTTGTTATTTGAAACCCTATATGGAGATTTAGTTGAACCAGAAATTAACAAAGACAAATTATAAAAATTCACATGATTGTTTCACTTCAATTCTAATGGCTGCTTACATTGTATACTTTCATATTCCAGCATGCAGATGCTACAAAGAAACGTAGGGAACTCGGCTCACTTCAAGAAGCCACTCGACTGACAGAAACTTTAATGAGCACACTTAAGGTATGGTTGATATCTTCATTGTATATATTGGTTAGAATGTCACACAAACTGTTTATCTCCCTTGTTGTATGTCATGGAGCACTAAAGAAAGGATAATAAACATCTTCATCAATTTTTATAAATCGTACGGATGTGTTCCATTCTTTACTCTTGATGACAGTCAACCTATTCAATCATCCTGAGTGTATTAAAAAAAGAAGAACTGGATTGCATGTCATACGGAACCATATATACAACTGATCAGGTTTTAATTGTATGCATGTGTTTCTCGCAACAGGCAAAGAAGTCCACGATTCAGATTGGTGGGTTCCAGCAAAGATTGGGCCAATCATACAAAGGTTTTAACTAACTAAGAATGTAGCTAATTGATGAGACAGTTAATTAAACTTCAACTTCATTAGTTTTAAAAATAATTTGGATTGAATTTGTGAAGTATTCTAATTGCTAAGAATTAAAAGTACTGATCTTTGTACGGAAAATTTTCAATCTAGCCCTATTCATGGATTGTTATTATTTGTCACAGTGGCTAACTGCAAATTATTTCATTCTCTTCCAGACGACTGCCAGAAGAACTTTCCCGGTTCCGAGAAGGCCATTCGGGATGCCATGAAATCTAAAATGAATGGCGAGCAGAAGCTCTACAGGAAAGATTATGATATTCTGTTCACGTTCCTCCGTGAATATCTATCTTTATAGTGCACATGTATATAATAAAGAAAATATTTATTATATTTATTTGTTTGTTCTTTTTGTTTCCATGCATCAGTAAATTCACCAGAATGTCTTTCCCTGTAACATATCTGTGCTACATCCAAAACAAGCAACGTTTACGCTACTACATTTTCTATTTTACTATTTTACAATACAGGGGCATTTTGTATTTTGTGAATTGACCATAAAAGATGACCTATATCACTCATCCAAATATTCTCATAGAAAGTTTATAGAGAAATCCTGTAGATTTCGCAGAATCTATTCCATAACTAAATCTTGTAGAACCCTATTAAAAATCCTATAGGATTTTATCTTATAGGATCTTATTAAAAAATCTTATAGGACTTTGGGCCAAAATCTTATAGGCTCCTATAAGATTTTAATCTTATAGTATCCTATTAAAAAAATCCCATAGGCTTTAATCTTATAGGATCCTATAAGATTTTTTTTGTAAGGGTGTCCCTGGTCATTGCTGTGTCTCTCTATAGACGTCCTTGGTCATTGATATGTCTCAATATGAACGTTCCTGGTCATCTGGTCATTGCTGTGCCCCCAATATAGACGTCCAGAGGTAGGAATCGTCAGCCACAGGGTGGGGGGCGGGGGGACGCCCCACTTGGCTTGATTAGCAGTGGGTCTTCGTCGATGTTGTTGTTAATAGAAGTATATTATTTTTTCGAGAATAAAATTATTTCTCAACCTTTCATACATCACGATGAATGTGGATATCATCAAAATGCGTTCTATACGACCTCCACGTCATCGATCTACATACCCCTCCTCTACTAGTTATATCTTTATGATATCCAGTGTCATCGTGGTGTATGAAAAGTTGGGAAATAATTTTATTTAATGAAAACAAAAATGTATATATATTTGTTAGCAACAAGAACACCAACATCGACACACTCACTGCTATATAATGAAGCCACTGAGCAATGGACCATCTGTATACACTGGCAATATTGGGTAGTTTATTTGGACTTTATATATAGTCGATGTTTCTTGTTTGAACATGTTTACCTTCTGAACAATAAAATTGTGAAAGTTGTTTGCTTTTCCAAATTTCTGAAAGATAAAACAAGACAAATTTCGATTTTTGTCCTATATTGTCAATGTTAAAGCATTGTCTGATACCTACCCTGGCCAGCCAAGTTTTCACGTCTGCAGCGTTTTTCCCGTCACTACACCATGAATCCTCTATATTCAGTTATATGTACAGCCCGGGATCTGGACAGTTTTGGTGATTCGAATGAGTTCTTGAGTCGTTGCCTCTATTATATATAATCTTGTACATTTCACCCCCCCCCCCCCCCCGCCCCCCCGCGGTTGTTTTGAATTAGCATGTCGGTGTCTCAAGCCTGCGGTTTTTGCTTGGACTCTCGATGTCGATTCCATCAAAGTAGTTTGGCCAGCGATGAAATGAAAACTTGTCGCATCTCAAACTACGCAGTGGATTGGCGTAATGAGGTGACTGAGCACGTTCACTGATTGGTTCGATTGAGGGGAAACCCCTTGATTCATTTATATTCAGAACTGTTGTGGGAAACTAACCAAGCCAGTGTATCAATCTAAACACATCGATCAATAGACTGGCTCGCGGGAATGGGCTCTGTCCGACAATAAAACAACCCTTTTCCACTCTCCGTCCACTATTTTTATCGAGGTCGGCAAACAGTTTGATAGCCTTGAGAAGTTAATCCGTCTTCAAAGACCAACGAACGATCGAAATTACCAAGCACACGGTTCATGTGATTTGCACGTTACAAATCTGTTTGTGTCACTCGTTGATGTTTAAAGACGGATTGCAGAAACCTCAGTTTCTCACGGCTAGCAAACTCTTTGCCGAACTCCATAAACATAGGTCATTCGCGACTGGTCGGCCTATTCCGTCGAAGTCATAGTACCTCGTGCAATAATGGGGTAAGGATTTTGCACCGCTTCGGTGTAAACCGTGATCTGCCGCACGTGAGGCACACCACCTGCTATAAGATGTGTTTCTTTGTATTTCTCCCTTACCAGGAGATAAAATATATATCCAAATGAAATTCATATTCCCTTGATTTTACCCCCGAAGGATCTTTTCCAGTTTGTACTGTTTTTGTCTCAAGCGGATCTCCATGGTAACGGAAGTCATGCAACTGACATGCGCTGTTCGGAGTGTCGGCATGATACTGCGCTTTCAACATGGATGCCAATATGGATTCCTAGCAGTGCGTCTCGAGGTACCATGTCCTACATTATGATACGAGACCTCACCAAGTGAAACATATGGGACAGACGTTTGGAAATGGTTGTTTTATTGCTGGATAGAAAGCGATACGACCCATGCAGCGTAATGATCCCGGACTGTACCTGCAATTGAATACAGGGGATCCTTGTCGTATACGGAACGAACGAAGATATGACAACGACATCGTTTTGCGTCTTTTATCAGGTGCGGCGGAGCGACTTGAATATTGGGGGGGAGGGGGCCAGACGGGGGGGACAGGGAGGGGGGTGTCCCCCCGGAAATTTTTGGAATTTTAGACTTGATTTAACGCATTTTGGCGCTTCTGAGAACTTTGAAAGGGTAGCATATCTCGCAATAAAACCGACTCATAAAAGCTAAAAAAAAACTACAAAAACAAAAAATTCAATCGGCGTTCTTCAATGAAATTATTTCGAAAATAATTCGCCGATGATATTTGTCAACTATACCCATCCACCCAATTAAGTGAAAAGTTACAGTGTGAACACAACTTTAGAGCATTGTAAATATTCATCGAATAAGGGTAAAGTGTTCCGGCATACTGGTATACACACAACAAGGAGGTCATCTTCACACAATTAATTTTTTTTTATTTTCCGCAAGACGTAGATACTTTTATGCCTGGACACTGCAGTGTCCGGTGCTCAGTAAAGGTTATTTGTCTGCGAAATAGGCGGAGAGCTTTATAAACACAAACTATTGATGGACATTATGCTGTTCGTTTATTAGACAGAACGAACTTCATGGAGAAGTTGAGACATATTCCAGTGTTTCAAATGTAAACACGGTCAATACTTGGGGCTTGTGAAGATGTGATCTGGGGGACGGGGGTACTCTCCCGGAAAATTTTGGAATTTTAGATGGTTTTCTACACATATCTGACCTATTTCAAGGAACGTCAGTTACAATTATTGGGGAGGGGAGGGGGGGGGGGGGCCAAAGTTCGAGTTCGGAACGTCTGTATTGTGAAAAGATGCCGTCCCGTAAAGAATACGGTACAAATAGATATTGGATACAAAATTCTTACATATCATGACTACGTTCGATTTAACCAGTCTGACGACTATCACTTTATCAATACATTCTGACATGGATTAATTTCCGAATTACATTGTCATACAGATACTTGCACTAGCAACGCATTCTATGGATGTCAACGACGTGGGACTGCAACGAACTATATCAACCCTATACAGTCCGCCAGGCTACGTACTAAGAACAGTTTCAGCTTCAAATACGGCAGGTTGGAGGTGGAAGCCAAGATGCCGACAGGAGACTGGATATGGCCCGGTAAGTACTCTCGTGATAGCTACTAGCATGACTTTGGCGTCCAATGATGATTTTATTGTTTGGTCGGTTTGACATAGTTAAAGCGTATTGATGTAATCTGTGTTTCGGTTTATTAACATCTTTATTCCTCATGAGATACTGTTGTAATACAAATGAACCTCTTTCATCTGAAACATACTAAGCAACACAGTTGGAAGAATAAGTCAAGGTCACTAATCCTTGATAAGTCTCTGTTTAATAACCAAACGATACCAAATGATTTGAATAATGAAATAGAATAAAATATAATTTGTGTTAAGAACGCTGGAAATAAATTAAACGTGTAATCCGACATAGGAATCATTGGATGAAGGTATGTCATATTCAACACACTGTAAATCACATGTTTGAGATAAAACTGCCAAAATTGTGTTAAAACTGCTAAAATTGAGGTTCAGTTGAGCATATACATTCAGTCTGAACATATCTTGGTGTTTAGGTTTTAAACACTTACGTGTTTTAACCTAACCGCCTATGTGTTTATATCCTCATCAACCAGTGATTTGTGTTAAGAAGAAGATGGACAGACGGGCAGACAGAGAGGCAGACAACGACAATACCCGTTCGGTCAAATTTGGCCGAGGGTTAAAACTGATATAACGTATTCACTTCAGTAATAGTCATGTCCTATCGTTCTGTGAGAAAATAATATTTTCACTTCAGTGATAAGCGTGTCCTATCGTGCTGTGGGAAAATAATATCTTCACTTCAGCTAAGAATAAGCATAGTAGTAGTATACAACCCGAAAAGGTCACATTGACCCCTTTGCACTTAAACTTGAGGGGTAACTCGTGATTTCCCGAAAGAATCCGACAGGGGGCGCCACCAGTTCAAGGCATGTCCGGACATGTACTGGATTGCATCATCCTTGGCTGTGTGCCAAGTATTGACGACTATAGTTCGGTTAACCTTTGACCTGTGTATTCCTCCGCGGGGATGAGGTCATATCTGGCGGTAATGCGGTCGCCTCCGCGGAGAAAAAGTAGTCCCTAGATAAAATGGTCCGATGGGGTCGAGTGAGGTATCAAAGTGAAGCTTAGGGGAGGGGGCATCTAATGGGCTGGGTGCGGGATTGAAATAGCGGCATGCTGCGCATGCGCGGTGGCCCAAGTGTATGAACATAGACGTTTTGGGATCTAGGGGAGCCCGTAATGGGCCGACAGAGTTGTATGAGGTATCAAAGTGAAGCATTCATGAAGGGGCATCTGACTGGACTAGGGATTCGGGCGTTGTCACCAGTCTGCGCATGCGCAGACAGGGAATTATGGGAAAAGGGTATGGAAATACACGTTTTGGGCTCTAGGGGAGCCCCTAGTGGGCCGATTGGGTCGAGTGAGGTATTCATGTGAAGCACACATGAGGGGGCATCTGCCTGGACTAGGGGTTCGAGCGTTTTCACCATTCTGCGCATGCGCAAACAGGGAATTGTGGGAAAAGGCTATGGAAATACACGTTTTGGGCTCTAGGGGGGCTACTATGGGTCCGATTGGGTCGAGTGAAGTATTAATGTGAAGCTTATGTGAGGGGGCATCTGCCTGGGCTAGGGGTTCGGGTATTGTCACCAGTCTGCGCATGCGCAAACAGGGAATTGTAGGAAAAGGGTATGGAAATAGACGTTTTGGGATCTAGGTAAGCCCCTAGTGGGCCGATGGAGTTGTATGAGGTATTAATGTGAAGCTTATGTGAGGGGGCATCTGACTGGACTAGGGGTTCGGGTATTGTCACCAGTCTGCGCATGCGCAAACAGGGAATTGTGGGAAATGGGTATGGAGATAGACGTTTTGGGCTCTAGAGGAGCCCCTAATGGGCCGATAGAGTTGTATGAGGTATCCATGTGAAGCACACATGAGGGGGCATCTGACTGAACTAGAGGCTCGGTCATTGTCGCCATTCTGCGCATGCGCAAACAGGGAATTGTGGGAAATGGGTATGGAAATACACGTTTTGGGCTCTAGGGGCGTCCCTGGTCGTCCAATGGGGTCGAGTGAGGTCTTATTTTGAAGCTCTCGTGGAGGAGCACTTGACTACACTAATGGTTCGTCCGTGTTCAATAGTCTGCGCATGCGCAGACAGGCCCGTAGTATAGAAAGTAGGCATTTTGGGGGTATGTGGGTGTGTGTTTGGGTTAGAGATAGGCTATTCACGGTTCGAATGGGTCGTGTGAGGTATCCATGTGAAGCCTAGGTGAGGGAGCCTCTGATGGCCTGGATGTGGGGTTGGAATATCGGCATTCTGCGCATGCGCGGTGGTCAAAGGGTATGAAAATAGCCGTTTTGGGAGCTAGGGGAGCCACTATTGGTCCGATTGGGTCGAGTGAGGTATCAAAGTGAAGCATTCGTGAAGGGGCAGCTGATGGGTTGGGTGTGCGGTAGGAATATCATTCTGCGCATGCGCAGACGCACTGCGGAGCTCTCGTCCAATCAGAAGCGAGTATTTCAAATCCGTCACAGAGCTCTCAGCCAATCAGAAGCGAGTATTTTGACCCGGTGCATTATGGGGCATATCCAAGATGGCGGCACGTATGTTCAAGATGGCGGCACATCCGGTGTCGAAAACTGGCCATTTCTTCGGGATGTTGCCACCTAGTGTCGAAAACTGGACCCTGTATGGGTCCCGCTAGCGCCTTGACGCCATGATATAGACCGGAGAGAGAAAACAACAACAACAAGTATGACACATGAGGGAACAACAACAACAACAAGTTTTGTTTTTTTTTCATATAGTTTATTTTCCCCTCCATCATAACATACCCACGCTGGGGGAGCCGCGTTGGGCGTTGTTTACAATTCAAGAAAGACTCTTGTCCAATCAGAGACCGCCATTTGCATCTGTCCTATTCGTTCCTGTCCGTTAGATGTATTCTTGTCCAATCAGAAGTCGCCATTTCAGAGAGTTCCTTATTCGGTCATGTTCATTCTGAACCGTTTATTCTAATCATCGTCGGACAGGCCCGGAAGTAGTGGATAAAGAGCAACTAAGCGCTGTTTGACCTCAGAAATTTGCATATGACCTCTGTGACGTCACAGTTGGGTCGGCCATGTTGTAAAGCAAGATGGCGGTGTGGTTCGGTGATGTTCGGGCCTGTTCGGGTTGTCGTCCGTGTTGTAAAGCAAGAGGGTGTTGTGTCGTCCCTGTTGTAAAGCAAGATGGCGGCGTGGTTCGTGCGTGTTCGGGCGTGTTCGGTGTGTTTCGGCGCTGTTCGTGTGTGTTCGTGTGTGTTCGGGTCTGTTTGGGCATGGTGGAAAGCAAGATGTCGGTTGTCGGTGCTGTTGTAAAGCAAGATGGCGGTTGTCGTCCCTGTTGTAAATGAAAATGGTGGTTGTGGGCGCTGTTGTAAAGCAAGATGTCGGAGTGTGTTCGTGAATGTTCGGGAATGGGGTGAAAAACATATAAAAGTAGGTGATTTTTAGTGAATGGGTTATAATTATTGGATGACTTTGGGAAGTGTTTAACTGACCTGATTTGCCTGCCTGCCTGCTTGCCTGCCTGCCTGCCTGCCTGTCCAGCCAGCCAGTCATTCTGCTTGCCTACTTTGTATGAGTTGTGGATCCTGCGTGTACTTTTTTCCATTTTACCAGTGCAAATTCACCAGACTTTTACACGGTAGCAGTTCTTCACCAGCCTGAGCCCATAGTCAAGATGAATTCAGCCGACAGAGTCATCCTTCAACACAACCGTGTTCGCCTGGTTGATGAGATGCGGCATGCGGGGACAATATGTGATGTGCTTATGGTTGATAAAATACTGCTGAAACAGGGTGTGGAAGATATCAAGGCGGAGAAGACTCCTTCACGACAAAACGGAGCTCTGCTCGATGCTCTAGTGCGTCGTGGTCCCTATGCATTTCTAGCGTTCGTGCATGCACTGGAATTGACGGAAAATGAAGAATTGGCTCATCTACTTGAAATTCCCGTTGTAGAAGAGGGTATCTTAGTTATGGATACTACCGAACAGCGTACAGCTACCAAACGCACGGACATGCCCCCACCGTGTGGTGTACCAGCCAAACGCGGTGCACGTGCCAAGCGAGGGTCCCGAGGAACCCCTTTAGAAACACCTGAACCCGTTCTCCAGCCAGTGCCTGAGTCCATGGATGTACAAGATGAAGAAGAGGGCGGGAAACAAGAAAAAGAAGAAGAGCGAGGGAAACAGGAAAAAGAAGAAGACTCCATGGTGCAACTTCCTATGTCTATGCAGTCCATTAATAACATAATCCAGCAGGCCTATGAGTCGGCCCACACGGATATATGGCAGCTTTCAGCTAATTTGACTGTGAGTGTGAAAGACGCACAAGTACATTTTAATGTACTGGCCTATATGGACAGACCCGCTAGGCGTATTGCCTTGTCTTCGGAGTGCTGGCAAAGACTGGAGACCGTTTATTATGCCGTGGACGCGGTGATTGCCGAGCAGGCGGGTAACGAAGTGAAATTTTCTCTAGGTGAAGACATCTATGTGAGTGTTGGTTATTTCAACGACGACCTGCTGCTGCATATCCGTAAATGGAAAATGACGGCCGATACACAACAGCTTGCGCCTTGTCCTCAGGGTGTCACTTTGAAAATACCGGTGTGGCGCAAGTTGCAGAGTGTGTCAGCTGCAATTCGTCAAGCTTTGGATTACCAGGTGTCTCACACTATTTATCTCAAGTACATTGACACAGTTATGGCTTTGGTGAGACCTCGCGTTCGACAACTGCGTCTGGAAGCCTGTGCAGGGTGTTTCAACAACAGTCCCATAATAATGCATACGTGTATGGACATTAGTGTACCCTCATACGCGCTGATCACTGAAGCATTACAGGTTGTGACCGAGGAGCAAATTGCCGTGGCATTGGAAGCTGCCTGCCCTCCTACCATTCCACGTGAAGAGATTACTACCTACATCTATGTACACCAGGGCCGGAAAAACGATGAGGAGTTCAAGCAAGTCTTGTTGCGTAACTGGACAGTAGTACCGTTCCCTAATACGCGCTGATCATTGTGGTGAAAACGGAACTATTGAATCTTTTCATGAAAAAACATTTCACACATTGACCTTATTCCTACACGTTAATTGAAGTGCCATTGATAGCGTATTATTATAAAATTCAACACTGTTTCACTGTGGTGAAGACGAATTATTGAACATTTTCATGAAGCCATTTTTCACACATTTTACTCTATTCCTATACGTTCATTGAAGCGCCATTGATAGCGTATAATTATATTAAAATTCAATATTTCCAGTTTCACTGTTGTAAATACGTTCATTCTATTGTGTTAGTGTTGTTGTTGTATAAATATTGAACTACTTTTCAAGTTGAAAACATTCAGATAAAAACATGTTTGTTTCATTCTATTGTGTTAAATAAAAAAAAATTTCAAAAAAATTTAAAAAAAAATGCGTGTTAGTGTTCATTTAGTGGGGGAGCTGATGTTATATTTTTTGTGCTCAGTTAGAAGTTTCTCTTTCGAAGGAATGGGGTGGCCCTGAAAAGGGCCGTTGGAAAGTGTTACTACACTTGTTTTTTTAGGAGCGGTAGATTTTCTTCACTCCGGCTACCTGCCTTCTGCAGACGGGACACTTTATTTGAAAATGCTGTTCGTCGGTTTCATTGCAGTGGCACTCAGCCCCTGTACACGTTAGTGTCACCCAGCATTCTTCGCATACGCATAAATGTCCGCACGGAAATAGGGCGTACTCTGTGTCCTCGTTTGTACACACACTGCAGTTGGCTTTACTTAGTTCATTATGCAGGTCTTTTTGTAGTTGAACCTTGACTCTGTCCATTTGCTTCATGTCTTCTCTCATTTCGTCCATCTGTTCGTTTTGGCTGGCCACCTGGTCGTGTAGGCGCAGCATCTCTTCGTTCATGCGGGTTACCTCGTCGCAAGAGTATTGTTGTTGTTGTTGTTGTTGTTGTTGTTGTTGTTCAGGTGGTGCTGTTGTAGCTGGCATCTCTGTTTCCGGTGTTGTTATAATTGGCGTTTGGGTAGCCGTTGTATTTTCTGGTGGTTTGTGACAGTTTCTGTTACAGTTTAACCACTGTACGGTGGGCAGTTCTTCTTCGTCCGTGTCATCATTATTATTATCTTCATCCATAGCCGCCGTCACCTCTTGGTCTTGTTGTGCACTTTGTCGTCTCAACGTATCGGCAATATGACGTTGATGCACTCGCTGTAGGCTTGTAATAATCGTGACACCGCCATCCTCTTCATGTGTAATGACCTCCCTATGGTCTCTAGGATCCTCGAATACTAGTCTTCTTGTAGTCATGATGTATTATTGTGTATGAATGGTAATAACATTGATCGCGCTAAATATATATATATGTGTAGGCACTCATGTTGTAAATCAACACGGTGGGTGTCGGCCCTGTTGTAAACCAACATGGCGCTGTGATTCGGAGATGTTCGGGGCAATGCAGTGTTATGATAAATGATTGTGTCTATTAATAGCATCACAGTTACACCGCATCGCTGATTGGTGGGTGTACCAAAATGTTTACGCCAACGTCCGCGCGACCACCCTTCCTGGGTTAATTTACAATCCTGAGATTTTGCACGCGCAACCACCCTTCCTGGGTTAATTTTTTTGTCTTACGCGTCTAAAATGGATGAAATCATTAAAATAGTGGCTTAGTCTACTGCTAATTTTCTTAATTTTTAAATGCTACATCCCTGAGTTGCCCCCGTTCAATTTGAAATAATTTTTATACTGACCTGGCATTTATTGCAAAATCACACGGGGTTTAAAATTGTCAAAGAAACACAAATTTTCTTGCAGCGTGTACGTTTGCATCCTCCATTTCGCTGACGTCCGCGTGCTGTACGGTATAAATAGCAGTGTTTTTTATCTTGTTCATTCACAATTACATGATGTCTGAAATAATGGATATTGATGCAGTGATGAAAGACTTGCTGAGTGATAGTCACCTATCACTCTCACCGATGCAGAACACAAAATGGCTGGATGATATATTACAGCCCCCAGATGAACAACACTCTCCGGTACCACAGCATGATGTCACTGCACTGGAAAGTACACAACACCCACCGATAGAGGACCAATGGCTAGATGTAGATGATTTATTACAGTCCAGCCTATTTACAGATCAACAAGAAGAAGAAGAAGAAGAACCGGTACTACAGCATGATGATGATGATGATGTCACCTCCCTGGAAAGGCCACCGTTTCAACAAATGCTCCAACATGTGTTCCAACACTATGATCAAGAAGAAGATAGCCAAGTTCAACTGCTACCCGGTCCCGATCATGGCGTGGGAGGCCAGGGAACGAGAATACAGCCAGAAGAGGGAAAGGAGAAAAGCGTAGGAAGAAAAAGAAAAAGGAGTGAACAACAAAAACAAGAAATTCAACACCTGCATGACTACGCTACTACCATAAAAAGAAGACTGGCACCACCCGTAAAATGGACACCAGCCCGGTTTTTACGCTGTGTACAATGCGCTACACGTTTTGCAAAATATGCAATATTTCCCTGTGGCCACCAAGCCCTGTGTCTACGCTGTATGGACGCCACACAGACCTACCCAAAAGACGACCCTATGTTCAATGATACACCCCTAGAGTGTATTTTTGTCACCATGGATTGTCCCGTGTGTACCCGGCGGCGGATAAATTTCTCCCCAATGATGTAAACCCTTACATCTCCAAAGGCCCTTTTCAGGGCCAACCATTTCTCCGAAAGAGAGACTTCTAACTCAGCACAAAAATAAAAAACACCCAACTCCTGCACATGCACACACCTAAAGGTAACAATAGGTAAAAAAATAACACATGAATTTTTTCCATGTTAAAAAACCCATTCCTATGTTTATACCATTAGAATTGTCCCTAAAAAGAGTGGCGTGCACTGTATTTAATGCCCATGTATGCCAGAATCCCTTGATTTGACACGAAAATTCACACTAACCAACTCCCATGTTAAATGATTGTGTCTATTAATAGCATCAAAGTGACATCGCATCGCTGATTGGTGGGTGTACCAAAATGTTTACGCCGACGTCCGCGCGACCACCCTTCCTGGGTTAATTTACAATCCTGAGATTTTGCAGATTGGTAATAATACTATATCAGAATATAGAGGCGAGTATCTGTTCCTATGTTAAATCATTGCACGTATTGAAATAACATTGAGGTTGGCCCTGAAACGAGTGTTGACCAGAATCTCCTTGATGGCCAGAATCCCTTGATTTGACACGAAAATTCACACTAACCAACTCCCATGTTAAATGATTGTGTCTATTAATAGCATCAAAGTGACATCGCATCGCTGATTGGTGGGTGTACCAAAATGTTTACGCCGACGTCCGCGTGACCACCCTTCCTGGGTTAATTTACAATCCTGAGATTTTGCAGATTGGTAATAATACTATATATAGAATATAGAGGCGAGTACCCGTTCCTATGTTAAATCATTGCATGTATTGAAATAACATTGGAGGTTTGTCCCTGAAAAGGGCCGCGTGCACTGTATTTAATGCACATGTATGCCAGAATCCCATTGATTTGACACTAAAATTCACACTAGCAAAGCCCCATGTTAAATGATTGCGTCTATTAATAGAGTCGATAGTCGATGTGGAGAGTACCTAAAATGTTTACGCCGACGTCCGCGCGCCACCACCCTGCCTGGGTTAATTTTTACAATCCGTTCACTGTGTCTATGTTTCAAGTAAGGAGATGGCCCTGAAAAGGGCCGTTGATAGGGGCAGGGATTGTTTTTTGGTGTTGCAGATGGCTAATAATACTATAGAATATAGAGGAGAGGAGATTGTAGGATTTCAATTGAATGTGCCTTGTTTAGAAGTTCCTCTTTCGGAGGAATGGTTGGCCCTGAAAAGGGCCGTTGGATTGGTTGGCCCTGAAAAGGGCCGTTGGGTTGGTTGGCCCTGAAAAGGGCCGTTGGTCTTTATTCTTCTTCCAGAGGGATGAAAAGCCCGGCCGCCTGCCTCGAATAACGGCTCGCTGATGGTCCCTGTGTTGTTGTTGTTGTTGTTGTTGTTCCAAGGTCTTGTATAAAATTAGCGGCAGGAATTATAGCTGGCGGCGGCGACGGCATCTCCTCCTCTTCCTTCTCCTCCTCCTCCTCCTCTTGTTGTTGTTGCTGCTGCTGCAAAATGGTTTGCAGAAAAAACACGAAATCGGCGCCGTTTAGATCGGGGGGAGCAGCCGTGATCAGGCTATGAAGGGAGACCCATTTGTCGAGAGACATGTTGATATTGTCTTCTGTCCATCCCTTCATAGCCTGCATCCAGAACATCTTGGCTCTATTGGCTCTTCTGGCCTTTTTCAGCCTCCTGGCCTTCAGTGCCTGGGCTGCTCCCCGCGTCGTCGACATCTTGGCCACCATTCGTACTTTGCTTTCGTTGTAGTACATCTTGTTGGTTCAAAGTATATGTTTGGAGTGACGCTATGCACGCTCCTCCTGGCTTTATACGAAAATACAGTAGTTTTTCATTGGTAGTTTGAATTACCGCCTACGGGTTTCATTGGTTCTTTTTAATGATGGCTGATTGGTTCTTTTCAAAGACATTTCATTGGCTGTAATTGGCGCCAAAATCTCAACTCCCACTCTTCCTGGGTTACGCCAGAATCTCTTCATTTTGCACGAAAATTCGCACTAGTCAATTCCCATGTTAAAATCATTGTGATTGTCTATTAATAGCATCAGAGTCACACCGCATCGCTGATTGGTGGGTGTACCCAAATGTTTACGCCGACGTCCGCGCGACCACCCTTCCTGGGTTACGCCAGAATCTCTTCATTTTGCACGAAATTTCGCACTAGTCAATTCGTATGTTAAATCATTGCATGTATTGAAATAACATTGGAGGTGTTGGCCCTGAGAAGGGCCGCGTGGCGTGCATGCATCATTATCATTATACTTATGATGAATATAGTTTATAGTCTCTAACTTACGCCAGAATCCCTTGATTTTGGTACATTCTCACACTGGCCAATTTCCATGTTAAATGATTGCGTGGAAAGTACCCAAATGTTTACGCCGACGTCCGCGCGACCACCCTTCCTGGGTTAATTTACAATCCTGAGATTTTTGCAGATTGGTAATATACTGATGAATAAGAATATAGAGGCGAGTATGTGTTCCTATGTTAAATGATTGCATGTATTGAAATAACATTGGAGGTTTGCCCCTGAGAAGAACCGCGTGATGCTCTAATTGGCGCCAAAATCTCAACTCCCCACTCTTCCTGGGTTACGCCAGAATCTCTTCATTTTGCACGAAAATTCGCACTAGCCAATTCCCATGTTAAAATCATTGTGATTGTCTATTAATAGCATCAGAGTCACACCGCATCGCTGATTGGTGGGTGTACCCAAATGTTTACGCCGACGTCCGCGCGACCACCCTTCCTGGGTTACGCCAGAATCTCTTCATTTTGCACGAAATTTCGCACTAGTCAATTCGTATGTTAAATCATTGCATGTATTGAAATAACATTGGAGGTTGTACCCAAATGTTTACGCCGACGTCCGCGCGACCACCCTTCCTGGGTTACGCCAGAATCTCTTCATTTTGCACGAAATTTCGCACTAGTCAATTCGTATGTTAAATCATTGCATGTATTGAAATAACTGAGATTTTTTTTTGCAGATGGGTAATAATACTATAGAATATAGAGGTGAGTAGTCGTTCCTATGTTAAATCATTGCATGTATTGAAATAACATACATGTATGCTAGGCCTTGGAAAATGCCCAAAGTGGATGAAGTACTATGTATAGGGTGCACAGAGGGCTAGAGTGTCAGTGTTCCCTGAGAAAGTCAACACACCACAACCTCCAGTATGGCACCTCGAAAAAACCAAAAAAGGGGTAGTCGATCGGAATCCACGTGGCGTACCACTGTCAACAAGGTGTTAACCGATTTATATTACAATCCTAGCAGTCCAGCCGCTTATAGCGCTGTGGCGGCGTTGGCTCGAGCTGCCCATTCGCAAGGCATTAATCGAACTGAAGTACGAGACTGGTTAAAAACGCAAGACACGTATAGTTTACATCGAGCAGCTCGACGACATTTTCGCCGTAACCGAGTGATCGTCGGAGGTGTAGACGCACAATGGCAAGCGGATTTGGTGGATATGAGTCGATTTGCTTCCCACAATGATGGCTATCGGTACATGTTGACCTGTATCGATATTTTATCGAAGTACGCCTGGGTACTACCCGTTCGTACCAAAACAGGAGAGAATTTGATACGGGCATTCCAGCAGATTTTCAAGACGGGCCGCAAACCCCTGTATTTGCAAACGGATGAAGGTACAGAATTTCTCAACCGACCCTTTCAAGCTTTTCTTAAGAAACAGAAAGTATTTTTCTTCCATACGTATAACGAGACCAAAGCCTCTGTGGTGGAACGATTCAATCGCACCTTCAAAGGGCGGATGTATAAGTATTTTACCGCCAAAAACACTCGACGCTACCTCGATGTACTACCGCAACTGGTGAAAGGGTACAATCGAGCCTATCATCGCAGTATCCAGCGAGCCCCCCTCGATGTGACAAAAGGCAACGAACATCAAGTGCGCCGTACGCTGTACCAGCAGCCATCATCATCATCATCATCACGCACGTCACCCCGTTACAAACGTGGAGATGTGGTACGCGTGAGTAAAGTGAAAGGACAATTTGAGAAAAGTTATTTGCCCAACTGGAGTGACGAGCACTTTGTCATTGTTCGCCATAAACCTCGACAGCCACACGTCTATCAACTGGAAGATTTACATGGCGAAACACTGCAAGGCACGTTTTATGAAGCCGAATTACAACCGGTGGTGAAAACACGGAAAGATTACTACACGGTGGAAAAGATTTTGAAAACGGAACGTCGACGGGGAATCCCCTATCATTTCGTCAAATGGCAAGGGTGGCCCAATTCGTTTAATTCCTGGGTATCCGGCCGTGACATGAAACGTCTATAAATTCTTCCGTACATCACCAGCTTCCCCTCAGTGTAGATGGAGATACCATGGAGCGTGAACGTCTACCCTTAATGTTACAGACTCGAAAAGGCCAAGTCGGTACGCTGTTGTGTGCGATAGTGCTTCTGGGTACCTTATTTGGAGGTGTGTTCTACGATTTGTCCTACCTGATATCCTGTTTTTCAACACTCAGTCGTCCAAGTGCTGCTCCACCGGTGCCTGAACGTCAAGTGCAACAACACCCCAACAGTACTACCACGATCACCAACCTCACCACGACGACGACTCGCCCTCCTACATCGCCGTTTTTTAAGCGTACTCCTCGACCTCACCGCCAGCCTGTCCCTCCTACCACACCGTTTTTTAAGCGTACACCTCCACCACCTGACCGTCAGCCTGCCGTATCAACCCCTGAGACCACGACGACGACGGAACCTATCATCACCACACTCAGCCCTACCACACCACCGTCTAAGCGTACTACTACTACTACTACTACTCGACCTCACCACCGCCATCAACCTACCGGCACCGTATCTACTCGCCGATTCGAACGTTTCCACTACACCACCATCACCC